>SNQJ01S0036654.1:8835-30667 GCA_010110895.2 Picea sitchensis
TGTGTGTGTGTGTGTGTGTGTGTGTGTGTGTGTGTGTGTGTGTGTGCGTGTGTGTGTGTGTGTGTGTGTGTTTGTCATAAAAAGTAATAAGCATTTACATCAAAGTCCATACTTCGTAAAAAAAATTATGCATGTCTAATACTACAAAGCATAGCATGGGGAAATTTCAACTAACTGCCTAATCATCATCATCGTCATCATCCTCACTATCATTCTTAAATGGAGGATCTTGGGATAATGGGGGTAGGGATCCTCTAGCTAAATACCTGATCCCTAGACCCACCATCATTATCCTCTGTATGATTGGGCGCACTCAGTCGACACTCCAAAGAACTACTCAATCAGTTCCCCATCTAGGTGTTTTCATCCTTGATTGTTCAACCCGTCAAGAAGATAATCTATCCACTCATGTATATCATCTAGAACACATTGATCCATGACATTTGGGTCCCCTCTATGTCTCTAGGGTGTTGGATCAAGATCAACTCCCTAGACTAAACCTCATCAACATTGATGATCTATTAGCATCACTAGTGCTACATATATACACACAATACAAATGATGAATGTTAATTGCATTTGTCATATAGAAATCTAGCTACCATATATGCTAATCTATAAGCATAGTTACCAAATCAAAATAAATTATGCATTGTCACTTACCCTCTAGTACCCATGCTTGGTCTAGAGGGAAATGGAGTTGTGGATCTACTCTATAGTCCATACCATCATAATTATAACCCACAATATGCATTTGAAGTTTCTTCTAGTGGGAAAACAAATTTGTCTGGAAGACATTTCCCATTGCACCACCCTCTTCCCTCCACGTGATCTCTCCCTATTGGTGTATATGGGGCTCCTATGGTCCTATGTCTTAGATAAAATGGTGTGCCAAAAGAGTCTATATCCTCTTTAAAAAACCCATAAAATAAGGTCCCAAATGAAAAATCACTACCATGCATCCTTTTGTACATAGTAATGTGATCCAAAAATGATATTTTAAAGACTTGGTTGAGTTTTAAGCATGTGTTAAATTACCATTCAAAACTTAAATGAGGAAGAAGATTTTAATGAAAGAATGTTGCAACCATAATTAAGAATAAAAAACATAAAATAGACATCAGGAACAACAAATGATAACACTAATCTTGATAACAGAGTTTGACAAGGTTGCCTACGTCTCCTGGCCTTTGTCTCAGTGGGGGAGGATTTCTTATTAATATTCAATGCTGCAAAATTACATCAGAAGTATCTCAAATGAATTACAAACTCATATGTTTGTGTTCTTATCAACCTCAAGAATCCAACACAATTGATGGTACTAAAAAAGGTTGAGTGTAGCTTCTGGAAATGGCCTCCAAAGTTCGCTTCCTCAATGGCTTCCCTACAAAAAAATGGCTTAGAATTCATGAATTCTTCAACATTATGCTATTTTTGAGCCTCCTCATGCTATCAAAAAGCTATGGTTTATATAGGATTTGATTTCAGGGTCAGCTCTTATTGGGGCAGGGGAAGACCCAGGGTTCATCTCTAATAGCGCACCAACAATCCCTAACTATTGGCCCTTTCGGCAACACCTGTGAAGTAGATGTAGTCTCACCCAAAGTAGAAATAGGGGGTTGCAGGACACAGGCGTCTACAACTAGAGGAAATGAAAGTGGATTCAACACAATAATACACATTGATCTAGTTATCGTTTACCTAGTCAAACCTAATTCGCATAGTTATATCTCAGATCTAACACAATGATGGAATAACAGAGTAACAAAAAGTAGAAGAACACAACATCAATCGCACATCACAACAAGATTTACATGGTTCACCCCCTCCCTAGGGCTACATCCACAGAACCGTGTTTCTGATATTATAGGAAAACATACAGTTCTATATGCACTTCTAGCTTGCAGATCTCTCTCTTTCTCTCTCTCTTTCTCTCCCTCCCTGTGCACCCAGCTGTAGGGTTGATCTTCGCACCCAGTTGAAGATCTTACAACACAGACTCTCTCTCGACAGAATACTTCTCTCTCTCAACAAAAATAATTTCTCATTGCCTTATGTTACCCAACCCAGGTCCTCTTGACCCTTATTTATACATTACAATGACTCTCGGACAACCTTAGGCCAAAAACTAGGTGTCAAAACCCTAAAATGCCAAAACCCTAGGTATCTAAAACCCTAGGTCAACTTGACTTGCATTTTCAGGGCTTCGCCAACCTATCTGTCCTTTTTTTTCGCGAGGTACTCCAAAGAATCTTTTGGTGGATTTTTCCACTTGTTGAGTTGTCCATGATCCCTCTTCCTTATTGATCTATCTTCCTCAGTCTTCTCATTCAACAAATTGCTTTCTCTTAGTTTGCTCCTTCTTTTCTGCTTCTTTAACTACTTCAACCCAATCTTAGTCAATGTGATTTCTACACAGTTTGTACTTCACACTTATTTCCTTAATATTCACAATCTTCCATAACCAAGGGCCAACAACTCCCAACTTCCTCCCAAACTCTGGCCTCAAATTAGGCTCCAGATCCCCCAAAAATGGCCAAAATCCACCAAAATTAGCATTATTAAAAACAAAATCTATTTTATAAGGTTTAAAATCCACAATTGGAAAACATTTGGTGTGCATACCCCTTTCTCTGGGCCTCTGGGCATATGGAGCATGTGATATGGAAAATTGCTAAGTGTTGGCACCCTAACTTCTGGTCGAGCCCTTTGACATCTAGCACCTAGTCATGTAACATGCTATGTGGCTAGCGCTTAAGCCTCCCATGCCCTAACCTCTAATCAAGCCCATGGTTTATGGCTCCTGGTCGGTCGGCTAGCCCCTGTCAACTGAATATTATCCCCAAAACCCTGCACCACATCATAACAAAACCATGATTTTCGGCCTAGGGGTTAAGACCCACCTAGTAGCTCAGATGATTGGCACATTTGTTGGTAGTCCATTGCTCGGAGGATAGGTCACTGATTCGAATCCATGAGTGGCTCAGCCAATTTTGAACTGGACCACATTGGTCACATCTTGGGTTCCACGAGGCACCCTATTATTGGGCCATGTTTCACCTATGGATTGTCCACCGTGCACACAGTCAGCTACCTAGTGGACCGCCATGTCAACCTGCCAACACATCTGCCCAGTCAGTGTCATATGACATGTGTCAGGCCCGCGGCCTGCCACTTGGCACCACATCACTCTATCATATTGTACAATCATTCACTCAGTCAGTGCCACATCACTTCCCACTATCATCTCTACTACCACGTGTCATACTATCATCGAGCCACGTCAGTGTATGAACTTCCATGTCAACATCCGTACAGTCCACGTGTCAAATCCATACTATGCCAACTCAGCCTGAAAATGCCAAAAATGACTGATAGATGTCACCTCCTCATCCTGTCATGTGTCCCTACTAACATCATCATGATGTCATGCTGACATCACCTGACATGTCTTGCTGTTGTCACCAGTATGACCTCTTGACTATTGACTTTGACTTTTTTTGCATGTTTGGGAAATTGATCAAAATGTGATAACTTTCGCATATGGTCTCCATTTTTGGAAAAATATATATGGTCATAATCAGCGTGATGATCCCGGTGCAATGGCATTAGTTTCGTGATTATGAGAAATTTTATTTTTAGGCCTTCCTGGATCCATTTGGATCATGCCTCCCCACTAAGACCTTTTGGTCCTCCAAAAGGATATTAACCAGTCATCAAGTGTGGGATAGGCCTCCCCACTTGTCCTTTGTCTTTAAACTCTGTCATGTGCACCCATCAGATCATAATCAATTGAAAAACAACCATGACAACTGAAATCATATTGTTAGCCACTTGAACTCGTTCACATCTTACTGAATCCACTACCATCCATGTAGAAAACATTAACAACAATAACAATAGAAATATTATTTCAAATGCACCAATATGTTTGATGTGTTTTCCCAACATTAACTTATCTTGAAGCAAAGTATGATTGAATTTCCATTCTACAACCATATCATGTTCATGCTTAAGATCAACTACTTTACTTGGCACAATTATAGGTGTGTTGCTTGCATAAACTTCCTTCCTTAATTGTTCCATTGTTTGAAGAGATTGATTTGTTTTTAAGTGATGAGCATGTACAACATATTCATTGCCTTATTTAGTTAAGTGATATTAATTATGTTCCCTGTAGAAGATTGCTTTGTGATCATATAAATAAGGGTTGCCTAAGATCATTCCACATTCATTTAGTGGCACCACATCACATGTTACCTCATCCACAAACTTTGATGAAATTGAAAACCTTAAAGTGCATTGCTTTGTTATGGGAAATTTATGATTGTTTCTTGTCCATTTAAGTGAGTAAGTTTTATGATGTAAATTAGTTATCAATCCCAATTTCTTAACCACTTCCTCTGAAATTAAGTTAGATTGAGATCCACTATCTATCAATGTATCGATCTTAGTATGTTTCATTATGACCCTTATATGAAACAACTTACTTCTAGAATCATAACCATCACCAATTTTACCTGTCAAACCAACTGTTGTGATTTTAGTCTCATCACCTTAATCATACCCCAAGTCTATTGGTTGTGTTGTTGTTGCAATGGTTTGCCTCCCTTTCCTCTCTTTGAACCACTTTGGTCTCTTCTCTAGGTGCAATTTCTAGTAATGGTCATCATCATGCCCTTCTTTCTTGAAATGCTTGCAAGAGAGCTTCTCTTCCTTCATTGTCGCTAAATTTGTTTTCTTTCCACTCCCCTTTCTTTTGTCTTCTTTCTTTGAAGATGATTCCCCCGATACACCAAATCCAGTTTTCCCTACTTCAATATACGTTTCTTGAATAGAAACCTCATAAATATTAGTAGGTCCAATCATAAATACAGTGCTACGAATATGTGCAGGTAAACCTCCTATGTACTTCATAAGACTTTCTTATGTATGTAATGGAATTTTTAACATTAATGCCATCTTACGAAATTCATCTATGTATTCTTACATCGTTTGACTTTTTCTTAGTTTAAGACTTTGCAATCAATTAAAGATTTTTCCTTATAACCCAAAGGATAAAACTACTTTCTAAGTGAAAAATAAATAAATCTTTCCATGGATGGAAATACATTACCAACTTTTTGAGTACCATATTGCAACTCAGCAAGTTGCAATGCAATGAGTGTTGTGCCTGCAAGATGAAGAGATGCCAATTTGATTTGGGTTGCCTCATCTTTGATTTATTGCACACTGCAATAAACTTCCATCTGTCTGACCTAGTTATCAAGCCTCTCATCATTGAATTCCCCATCATACATGGGAAATTCGAATTTTACATCAAGCTTAAGTAATGGCATATCATTCTTATGTTTATGAAAATGTTTTCTTGCGGTAGAAGTTGAACTTGTACTCGAAGAAGAAGGAGATGGAGATGAAGGAGGTGAAGGAGGAGTTTTAGGAGGGTCCTCTCCTTCTTCCTTTTTTTCTTGTTTTGAATATTCCCCTTGAAAATTCCTCTTTTGTTCCAAGTAATCATCATATAAGACCTTTACCATCTCTGACATGGTGAATAAAGTCTTTTGAAACTCTATCTCTTTCTGAGGTATTCCTTCTTCAGATGCCATCTTCTCACTTTGAGAAGTCCTCTTTCTTGATCCAATCTTTGGATATCCTTCTATAAGCTCTCCTTCACCATGAATTAGATTTTCCCTGGTAATCATGCAAACTCAAACAACCAACTTTCAACCAGTTCTGATGCCACTTGATCTAAAAATGATCTTTTAAAGAATTGGTTGAGTTTTAAGCATGTGTTAAATTACCATTCAAAAACTTAATGAGGAAGGAGATTTTAATGAAAGAATGTTGCAGCCATCATTAAGAATACAGAACAAAAAATATACATAAGGAACAACAAACCATAACAACAAGCTTGATAATAGAGTTCAACAAGGTTGCCTACATCTCTGGGCCTTTGTCTCAATGGGCAAGGCTTTCTTATTACTCTTCAATGCTATAAAATTACATCAGAAGAATTTCAAATGGATTAAAAATTGGTCTAGTTGTGTTCTTATTGACCTCAATAATCTAACACAACTGACAAAACTGAAAAAGGTTGAGCATAGCTCTTGGAAATGGCCTCCAAAGTTCGCTTCCTCAATGGATTCCCTGCGTAAAAATGGCTTAGGCTTCATGAATTATTCATCATTTTGCTATTTCTGAACCTCCTCATGTTGTCAAAAAACTTTGGTTTATATAGTATTTGAGGTGGTGGTCACCTCTCAACTTCCTCCCAAAATATGGCCTCAAATCGGGCTCTAGATCCCCCTAAAATCACCATTATTAACAACAAAATCTATTTTATAAGGTTTAAAAACCACAATTGGAAAAAAATTGGCATGCAAACCCCTTTCTCCAGGCCTCTCATCATATTGAGCACGCAATATGGTCAAGTGCTAAGTGTTGGCGCTCTAACCTCTGGTCGAGCCCCTTGACATCTAGCACCTAGTCATGTAACCGACCAAGTGGCGAGTGCTTAAACCTCCTGTGCCCTAACCTCCAGTCGATTCCATGGTCTATGGCCCCTGGTCGGTCAGTCTATCCCCCGTTGATTGTGGCTCATCCCCAAAACCCCGCACCACATCATAAAAAAACCATGATTTATAGCCTAGGGGTTAAGACCCACCTAGTAGCTCAAATGATTGGTGTGTTTGTTGGTAGTCCATTACTCATAGGATAGGTCACTGGTTCGAATCCTTCCGTGGCTCAACCAATTTTGAACCAACCCACATTAGCCAATATCTAAGGTGCCACATGCCACCCTATGATTGGGCCACATGTCACCTTTTGATTGGCCACCATGAACACAATCAACCTCCCAGTGAACCACCACGTCAACCTTCCAATGCATCTACACATTCAATGTCGTACAACATGTGTCAATCCTGGAGCCTGCCACCTGGTGCCACATCATTATGTCATACTGTACAATCAATCACTTGGTGAGCACCACATCACTTCCACCTTTCATCTATATTTCCACGTTTCATACTATAATTGGGCCATGTTAGCATACAAACTTCCACGTCAGTGTCCATACAGTCCACATGTCAAATACGTACTATGCCAACTCATCCTGAAAATGCCAAAAATGAGAGGCACGTGTCACCTCCTTGTACTTCCACATGTCCCTACTGACATCATCATGACATCACATGACACATCATGTTGACATAAACAATACGGCCTATTGACTTTGAATTTGACATTTTTTGCTTATCTGGGAAATCGATCAGAATGCAATAAATTTCGCATGCGGTGTCCATTTTTGGAAAAACTATATGGTCGAAATTTGGCGCGATGATCCCGATGCAATGGCGCTGGTTTTTCTCAATCATGAGAAATTTGATTTTAATGCCTTCCTTGATTTATTTGGATCATAAAATATCACCTCACGGCAGCAAGAAACATTTGGACCCACCCAAAGTAGGTGCCCCCAAGAAATCCTTTTATTTTCATCATTTGACTTCATGAAACTCAATGTGGTCCATGTGAACCCATAGCTCACGCTACTTTTGTAGTTATTTCCTAAGTATCCAATATCTATATATCTCAGAAGTTGATGACTCCATCATGAACCTCCAACCTATCAATGGAATGTCTATTGATGAGGTTATCAAGAGGATTGTCATGTGGCCTCACAAGTAGGATGTCCTTCATGACTCTATACATCAATCGACATGTCGAGAAATAAACATCATGTACAATGAGCTTAATGCATTTCCCCTACACAATGAATGCCTCAACATACACATACCAATACTCCATGATATTTGAGGGGAGATGATCTAGGTGGATATCAGTGGCCACCCACCTTTTCCAACTAGCTCAAAACAGTTTTCTGGTGATTTTGGTAATTTACTATTTTTAGCAGTTTTTAACTTTCGGGGCCATTTTGAAGGCATAAATCAAGGTTTTTCGGGATAGAGCTTCTCAATGATCTCCAAAGGCTCTAATTGAGACCCCAAAATGAATCTCCTTGACAATACCTTTCCAACGGGCTATCGTGTGCCTAAAACGAAGATCGTATGCAAAAGTTATGACCTCGGGATGTTGATGTACTAACTTACCCAAATGTGGCCCACATGACTTTTGGCGCTTCATCTCCTAGGGTTAGGTTTTTGGATGTCTAGGGTTTTTTACATTCCTATTGATTGTAGAAAGGCCTTCAGAGCCTCATTTTAATCATCTTCTTGCGAATGCAAGTAGCCGTCACATCTCTTCTCGGAGATAAGATGCCACCATTCTAGCGAGTCTTTCACTCTGTATTTTTACAGTCCATGTACATTTCTTTCATTAATAGAAATCATGTATTACTATATCTCTATGTTTATGGTTGCATCTCTGATACATTTTTGTTATATTATTGGATATCTATGATATCTCTGTGCATTTATTTATTATATCTTCGCTCTCATTTTGTGCTGAAAATAATCCGAATCAGTGGTATCAGAGAAAGATTATCTTGATCATTTTTTTCAATGCATGTCCCCGACGAGGTCTAAGTATAGCAAGTTGGGTTTCGAGTTTGTCTCTATTGAAGACAATTGCTCTCAGACACCCAAGAAACCCTCCATGGCAGAAGAAAAGAAAAATGACGAAGTAGATGATCCTATCAATCTGTTGCTTGAGCAAGCTCTCACGCAACAGAGGGACGAAATGATGGAGAATTTTTCCCACATCCTTCAATGCCTACCGATAGAAACAACCGCATATTCATCAAACAACCACTTTGGAAGCACCTCTCCTTTCAAGGTAAAAGTTAATTTTGATATTCCCATATTTGAAGGTCACATAGATGTGGATGCCCTAGACAAATGGTTAAATATGTTAGAAGGTTATTTCTCTGTTCATAATTTTTCCAACAGGGAAAAGATCACCTTCTCACTGCTTAAATCTCTCCCCCATGTCAAACATTGGTGGGAAACTTATTGGGATCAAAGTTCCATAGAGGAGTTTGGAATATATGGGGTCGAGCCCACTTGGGATTTTTTTGTGAATGCGTTAAAGGAACAATATTACCCAATTGGAAACTATGAGGACCAGTACATGAGATGGACCACACTACGGCAAGAGAGGGGCCAAGCAGTTCCAGAGTTCACTAATACCCTCCATACCTTGTGCACCAAGCTAGGTATCAAAGACTCTGAACAACATTTGGTTCTAAAATATCATGGGGCTCTACATAGATACATCCAAACTAAAATGGATTTTTTGGACATCTCATCACCTGGTGCTACTTATCGATATGTTGTTAAAATCGAGAAGAAATTTAAGCACCAGAACAAACAAGAGTTCAAATATACAAATCTACAACAACCAAAGTATGATAAAGATTTCCCTAATAAACAGTCTCCCAAAAAACATTCCAAGCCACAGGAAAAGAAGGGTAATGATAAGACAAAGAAGGAGACTAGAAAATGGTGCGATTTCCACAAAATCCCCTGGCACAACACCAATGAGTGTCACTCAAAACAATCATTGGTGGATGAGATCAAAGGCAAGGAGTCGAACCCTGATTCATAATCTGATTATGAAAATACTGGTAAAATATAGATCATCGACGTAGACCCCACTGCTATTGTCGTGATCGCAACAATTCAACCAGAAGAACCAACAGATCCTGAAGAGGGGGAGTGCCTTTTTCATTCATAAATGTGGTTGAAGGGAACTCCGTTTCATTTTATTGTTGATAGCAGAAGTCGGAAGAACCTCATCTCAGCAGAGGTCGTCAAATAGTTGGGATTGTCAACAACACCACACCCACAACCATACAAAATCAGGTGGCTTCACAGGGACACGATCTTAGTGTCAGCCATCAATGTCGATTGTCATACAGAATCCAACCCTTCAAGGATGAGGTATTATCTGATGTTGCCCCACTGGANGCGTCATGTTGTTTATGAGTCTCGACCCTGCAGTGTCATTGTTTCTCTGGGGGGTCATCTCTATAGAATACCAAAGGTAGTTCTGACTACTATTCCACCTAAAAAATGCCACAAGGTAGTATCTCATACTACAAAATTCAGCTTCTTCACAATCTGTTCAAAAGGTGAACAGGAGGATACTGCAACCACTACAGCCTCGGCCCAAGAACCTTTTATCCAACAGAAGTAGGTCGACAAGATTGCAGCAAAGTGTAAAGATTCCTTCTGTACACATGCATCTCATGTAGCAAGACTAGTTGTTGGCCCTCGATTAGGTTTTGAGGAAATGTTGGTCATGTTTGACCATTTTTGGGACTTCGACAGGCTGGTCGAGGATGGAGCTCCCAGGCGAAGCGAAGATCATGGGATCTCGGCCATTTTTGTGGGATTTTTGGGATTTTAGGGTTTATTTAACGGGTATGGGATGACGACCCATAGGTCTTACCCATGTTTAGGCCCTTTTTGTAATGTATAAATAAGTAGCTAGGCGATGTAAGTAAAATTTAGTTTTTTAGGTCATGGGGTTAATGCATGACTAGAGTGTATCAAGACTTGCAGAGCTAAGTGAAAGTGATTGTAAGTGGCTCTATGCAAACTGACTGTGTAAGGCTTTATGCCTGGATCTAATTTTGAGGAAGGTGGATCTAGTGCGTTGTGTACAGATCACCTGTCCCATGCAAATTTGTCTTTGTGACTTTGTGCCTATAAGAAGATTGGAGGAGACTAACAATAAAGAAGAGGAGTTGGTGGACGTAGCCCCACACTGAGGTGAACCACGTATATCTTTTGTTGATGTGATTTTTGAAATACTATTCATGTTATTTATGTATCTATTTTCTTAGTGCATTATTCTTGATGTATGACAGATAGGTCTATGAATTATTAGTGCTTTATGATGTGAATGAATGTTACATATGAACTTATGCTAAGTGCTTAGAAGTGTTTGATCTAGTTATTACAGTGTTGTTTGTATTTAGGGTTTAATCTGTGATGTGAACGGAAGTTAAGAACTAATACATATTGTGGCTAAGTGATATGTTAAGGCATGTAATCACAGATTGGTGTCCCAGCTAGGTTGTAGACACTTGAGTCCTGCAAACCCCCTGCCTCTACCTCGGGTGAGACTTCATCTTCTTCACAGGTGTTGCTGAAATGGTCAGTAGTTAGGGTTTTGTTGGTGCGGTGTTGAAGTATTGAACCCTGGGTCTGTCCCTGTGCCAGCAAATGGTTCCATTGTCGAGACCTAAAACTACAATTGTTGGGAACTAAAAAAAAGAAGAAAATTCTTTGTGCATAGATATGTTGTTGTAGTGTGCAGTATTCTACTTGAATTGTGAAGCTCTGTGCTAAAAATATAAGTTCGATCTGAAGAAAAGAGGTAAGATCTTAAAGCTTTGTGCTCTGGTAAAGGAAAGATAAGTGGAAATTTTTTTTGCCTCAAAAGTATGAATTTAGGTATGTTTGACAGATTTTGTCCTAGTCTGGAAAATAGGGCATGGTTAGAAGAAAGATTTGATCTGAATAAATGTGATAGAGATAGTGAAAGATATGTTATTCATATGCATAGAAAGAATTATTGGACTAATAAGTGGATGCAGGACCCTAGAAAGAATTTTTGCAGATTGCAGGTCCATCACTGTGATCCCAGTGTGCAGTATAGGAAAGGTTGGGGATCATTTAAAAGAAAGAGAGGATTGACATTATGTTATAACTGTAGAATATCGAGACATATTGCTAAGGAATTCCCTGGTATAGGTCCTACTTTTCTTTGTTGTAAATCTATTGATCATGAGGTTTTGGATTTCCCTAGAATGATTGCTAAAGTTGAAAAGATTAACATGAGACAAGAAAACCATGAAGAAGTTCAAGAAACTAAGGCTATGTTAGAGAATCAGAAAGAATCAGAAGCTATGTTATTGCAACTGAAAGAAACCTTGAATGATCACAGAGACATCAATTTACCAGAGATCTTAAAAGAAAATCAATGCATAGAAACAAGAATAGGAGACTTTGACATAAACTATGTATTAGATGAGGAAACACAGGTGAATCTTATGCCAGAAAGTACTTGGAAAAATTTGGGAAAGCCTGTTATGATTCCTTCATTGGGAAGGATAGGATCGTTTAAAAGAAAGATGATAACCTTATGTGGAAGAGTTACTAATGTACCTATGATTGCTCATGGAACATTGACCGAAGAAGAATTTGAAGTCATTAAGTTTGTTGAGAACAACTCCCCTTTTGCACTTTTGTTAGGAAAGACCTGGATTGAGAAAGATCAGATCCAAAGAAAAGAAGAGAAGGAAGCCACAGAACAAAAAAAAACAAGAATTAAGGGACTTCATGGCTAGGAACATAGAGCGACTAATACAAGAACAAGAGGATAAGTTGAAGCAACTGAGAGCCCGATACTTAGCTATTGAAGTTGAAAGAATGCAGGAAGGCTTGAAAAACCTATCCATGCAGGAGAGAAGAGCATCTACCCCAGAACTAGTAGGAGAAACGATATTACACTCAAACCCTTTGAAAGACCCTCAGCAGTGTGAATTTACTACGTTAAGGGAAGAAAATAATAAGAATGGAAAGAGGAACCCAGTGACTCAGTTCACAGGAAAGAAGGCCAGAAATATCAGTAAGAAGAAAGAAAAATTAGAAAAATTACAGGAAGTTCTAGAGAAGACTTCACAGAGGGAAGGCTTGCAGAATTTGAACCTCGTCGGGATAGCAAAACATCTTAGAAAGGCACTTTGCCATGACGAAGCTATATGATCGTTGGAGGCATCCCAACCATTAAAATGACGCTCTGGAATAGTTAGAACCGTAGTTATTGTTGAAAAGACTAACATTGGACTGTTAAGACCACGACATAATGGATGGAATCATATTGATTGAGGCATTCATGCCCGTTGGAGGAATCTGTTACGACATTGCTTATTTAACTCGTCAGACGTTGCGCCAGAACTAATTTTTTCCACTTGTCTTTACCCGAGCTAATGGCGAACCCATTGTACTTTCTATACCTTGCCATCCGTCTGATTGCCTCCTCTATTTGCCTACCCGAGTTATTTGATTACGAGTGTGCATGTCAGGCAACCTTAGCACAGTAGAGAAATTTGTAGAAGATATCTTCATTGACCCTATGACTAAGAAAGTCATGTCTGCATGAGTACATGCATCGTCAACAGGTGGATTGCAAGCATCCCCCTCGACCGAATGTTTCTCTGTGCCATCCTAAACCACGACAGAGAAAATAAGAAAGCACCGCGACAATCTAGCGAACGCAAAGAAGATCTCGTCGGTCTTGCCCGACTACATCTCGCCTTTGGTCGACGCAGTTATTCGTGACAATGCCCCATGTGATTTTGAGTACACATTGATTACTGCATACCTCCCTAAGGGGATACGCGCAATCGGACTGCAGTTGGGACTGATCCCAACTCTCAATATAAGCAATTTCAACCTCGGCGATAGGAAGAATTACACGATGCTTGTATAGCATCTCTACTTGAAAAAGACAAATGAGAAGAAGCCCAAGATAGTCCCCCATCCATGGATCAAGGAGATTGTGAGATCGACAATCTTGAGCGTCATGAAGATCCCCCACTTCGGCAGACATCAGGAGGTTAATGCATGCATTAAAATCCTTTTGTTGTGCTACCATGGAGGGTACCTTTGGTTGGATAGGCACATCACTATGGATCCAATGTTGATCCACCTGATCACCGGATTGAGCATGCAAGGACCAGACCCTCACCAGTTCTACCCAGGAAAGACATCAGATCACTCCTTGGCCCAATGCATCAAGGAGGCGTATGGCGATGTGGAGAATGGAAAGTGGGGCTACAAGGTATCCTCCATCCAGGATGGTGCAGTGCGCCTAGATTGTCAGCTAATAATGGGCAAGCTTTTTATAAAGAACTGCCCTACGCAAGTCACAAGATTCATATTCAACCTTGTAGGGAAGTGCGTCAAAGGAATGCAAATGAAATGGGTGAGTTACCTCGTCAATGAGTTAGAGAAAGATTGTCTCGAATCACAGGACCAAGGCTACGAGTTTCACTTTAGCTGGTTATTGATCCTCCTTGCATTTTTCACTTGGGAGATGCCAGAGGGAGCGACATTCCCAGAATTCGAGCCATCAAAGTCATTGGCCGTGAGTTTCACCACCTTGTGGTATATGAGTGGGATGGAAAAGTAGTGGCAATCAAACGTGGTGTTCCATGCCTACTACCTATAGCTCAAGCGTGCCTTTGAATCATTCCCTCGAATGACCTCGAACACCTTTCATACATATAGGCTGCTAGCGAAGTTTTTCACAGACCAAAACTTAATTTACATCACTACATACAGGGATGAAATCAAGGAGGAACTGCAATCCTACTATAAATTGACCGATGAAGACATGGAGGAGATAACCAAGGAATGGCCCACTGAATTCCTTGTACGAGTCGAACAGATAGAGCTCTCTGACCTCGACATCATCGTAAGCCCTTTAGTCACCCAGACCGAGTATGATGGGCCAAGAATCACAAAGAGAAAGAAGAAAAAGGAGGAAGTGTAGCACGTAGACAGTGAGGAAAAGAACAGTGCATCGGAGGAAACTGCGTTGGAATCACTTGCAGGAGGAGGAGGCGATGAAGTAAACTAAGAGGAGGAAGGGGAAGAAGACAAGCAAGAAGAGGGTGAAGTAACAATGACAAAGGATCCCCTTACAGAGGCTGAGAGGTCAAAGAAAAGGAAGGGTTCTCCATAGAAACCCTGAGCACAGAAGAAATCCCAAGCCACTAAGCCTCAGTCACAGAATGTGCTTACAGTGGATGATATCTAGCTCATCATCACAGCTGTAGAATATGCTTCAAAGGATATCCTACAGAGACATGAAGTGAAGCAAGAAACACTGTATGATATGGTTGAGAAAGAATTGAAAGACATCCAGCAAGTTATCCATTCGAGCCGCGCAGTGGATACTGTGCCATCTTCAACAGAGAATGGATAAGCTTACCCAGCTATGAAAATTAGCAGATGCAATAGAGACTCAACTTCATCGAGTCCAGGAAGAAAAGGAGTAGGCCACAGAGGTCTTGAGGCAAGAAAAGGAGGAGGCCTTAGAAAAACTTTGGGTTGTGTAGAAAGAGAAAGATGACCTTTGGGTGAAGTTCGAAGATGACAAAGAGAAGATCCAGAAAGAGAACGACCAGTTGCTTGCAGAGAAGGCTACGCTCAGAGAGGCCATGAATAGATCACTTCACTCTGTGTTGGGCCTGGCATAGATGGAAGAAGAGATAGCTGAGATCCAAGTGGAGAAGCTCACTGAGTCTATTCAGCAACTCCAAGCAAGAGTAGCAGAGCTAGAAATACAAGCAGTGCCTAGCACTCTGCAAAAAGTGAGACATCAAAGGGAAGAAACTGCCAGGACCATAGTAGAAAGAATCAGGGAAATGGCCTCAGAATGCAAACAACTCAGTGACTGAAGTGCACAGACCTATGAGATCCTTGCAGAAGACTTGAAGCTGATGAGATTGGAGGCACAACTCCAGGAAGCAAAGAAGCAGGCATCTACAGTGAAAGCGCAGTTGAAGCTACTTACTGTCATTGAGAAGATGAAAACGTCACAGGAGCAACATGCAGTTCAGCAGCAGATCACTGCCATCCAGAGAAAAGTTATGGAGGTGACACAGCGACTCCAGTCGATGTAGGATGAAGCCTTCACACTTTTTGAAGAGATCGAGGGACAAAGCGCACAGCTGGAACAAGTGGTCACAACAGTAGAACAACCCCTGGAAGGGCCTATCACCGAGCAAGTAATTCAGGAGTTCACTAAGTAGGAGTCTCTGGCGAAGAAGAAAGTTGATATAGCTCGAGCGAAGCTCAAAGCCTTCGAAGCGATATTACCCAGATCAGAGTGACTCAGGATGAGTCACAGGTGAGTGTTGGGGGCATGTTGGCCCTCGAATAGGTTTTGAGGAAACGTTGGTCATGTTTGACCATTTTTAGGACTTCGACATGCTGGTCGAAGATAGAGCGCCTAGGTAAAGCGAATATTACGGTATCTCACCCATTTTTGTGGGCTTTTTGGGGTTTTAGGGTTTATGTAACAGGTATGGGATTTCGTCCCATGGGTCTTACCCATGTTTAGGCCCTTTTTGTAATGTATAAATAAGTAGCTAGGCGATGTAAGTAAAATTCATTTTTTGAGGTCATGGGCTTAGTGCATGACTAGAGTGTATCAAGACTTGCAGAGCTAAGTGCAAGTGATTGTAAGAGGCTCTATGCGGACTGATTGTGTAAGGCTTTATGCATGGATCTAAGTTTGAGGAAGGTGGATCTAGTGTGCTATGTACAGATGACCTTTCGCATGAAAAGTTGGCTTTGTGACTTTGTGCCTGTAAGAAGACTGGAGGAGACCAATAATAAAGAAGAAGAGTCAGTGGGTGTATCCCCACACTGGGGTGAACCACGTATATCCTGTGTTGATGTGCTTTGTGCAATATTCTTCATGTTATTTATGTATCTATTTTCTTAGTGCACTGTTCTTGATGTATGACAGATAGGTCTATGAATTCTTAGTGCTTTATGATGTGAATGAATGTTAGATCTGAACTTATGCTAAGTGCTTAGAAGTGTTTGATCTGGTTATTATAGTGTTGTCTATATTTATGGTTTAATCTGCAATGTGAACGAAAGTTAAGAAATAATACATATTGTGGCTAAGTTATTTGTTAAGGCATGTAATCACAGATTGGTGTCCCAGTTAGGTTGTAGACACTTGAGTCCTACAACCCCCCCTGCCTCTACCTTGGGTAAGACTTCATCTTCTTTGCAGGTGTTTCCGAAAGGGCTGGTATTTAGGGTTTTGTTGGTGCATTTTTGAAGCTTCCAACCCTAGTTCTGCCCCTATTCCAACATTGGTTAAAAATGTACAACCCTTCTAGCCACATGTTCATGACAACCTTCAACAAGCTAAGCATTGCAACTTCTCCAACAAGGCAAGCAACTCATCAAGATACAGATTCAAAAAATGTTTTTCCCTCTCCCTTGGGCACTTAACGCAATGGATACCATTGATTCTTAAGGAGGGAGGATTGATCCAGGTGGATATCGGTGCCCACCCACCTTTTCCAACTCCCTCAAAACAATTTTTTGGCGATTTTGGTAATTTACTATTTTTAGTAGTTTTTAACTTTTGAGGCCATTTTGAGGGCCTAAATGAAATTTTTTCGGGATCAAGATTCTCAATGATAGCCAAAGGATTTTATTTATCCCCCAAAATTAATCTCCTCGACAATACCTTTCCAACGGGCTATCGTGTGCTTGAAATAGATATCGTATGCAAAAGTTACAACCCTGGGAAGTTGTTGTACTAACTTACCCAAACAAGGCCCACATGACTTTTGGNTGTAAAAAGGCCTTCAGAGATCATTGTAATCATATTCTTGTGAATGTGAGTAGTTGTCACATCTCTTCTCAGAGATAAGTTGCCACCATTCTAGCGAGTCTTTCAATCTGTATTTTTACAGTATTTATACATTTCTTTCATTAATAGAAATCGTGTGTTACTATATCTTTGTGTTTATGGTTGCATATCTGATACATTGTTGTTATGTTATTAGATATCCACGATATCTCTATGCATTTATTTATTATATCTCCACTCTCATTTTGTGTCGAAAATAATCTAGATCGAGAGAAGGGTGTCTGCTTGTATCAATGGGTTCTCAAGGAACCTGAGCAACTTGTGGCATGCAAGGAGTTCCTAGACTAGGTGATCTTGAGAGATCTCAGCCTGAAGGGCCTTGAAGTCTCTCTCTCTCTCTCTCTCTCTCTCTCTCTCTCTCTCTCTCACTTGGAACTTGGAAAACTAAAATCTTATGTTCAGAATGGAGAAATCAACATCAAAAATTTTGTGTCCCATAAGCAACTCAAACTCCAACTAATCCAAATGAATTTCAAATTTTGGGGTCCCACCCTATTTATATAATTTCTTGAATCTTCTTTTGCTCCATGTAGCCTTATATGAGCTCTACTTGACACACTTTTTGCACGATTGACTTCTTCATTTTGATCTCTTTCCAATGATATCGATACTCTTTGTGGTTAGGCATTTCATCTCGAAGCCCCATTTTTCCTTTTGAAGTTCACATGTATATAAATTAATATCATGACCTCAATTTCTCGTGTCTTCTACACTATTGGTTTCATTTTCATATGCACTTTTACATTGTCATATTGTTCCATGTGTGCAATTTTTTGATACATGAGCCATTTTTCCTGCTAAGATTTTTACAAGATCATTGTTGATCCTTCTGGTGTAATTTATCAAACTAGCATATAGGTTACATATCCCACTTGAATATGTTGCATTATCTACGTTTTCTACCCTTGGAATATACATGTAGGAACCCCCTGTCCATTTGGAAAAGTGACCTATCCCATCCACCTTGGCATTATTTATTACCTGATGATGGTACTCTACCTACATGGGTTGCCATGGATTAGTACCCCTTTTCAATGTGGCACTCATGCCACTATTTCTCCCTTAGGGTTAGTGAGAGATTGTATAATATATATCCTATAATTTAGCCTCATGTACATTCTCATCATGATCATTGACTTGTGTCTCTAGACTACCGAGGAATTTTATTGATTGGAATTCTTATTTTTGTGTCATTCTCCCTCTTCATGGTCCTTACTATGAAGACCACTTGCATTATTTTTCCACCATATATCTACCCCCAAGGAGATTATTGTTGGTGTTGACCCCTTTGTTGCTTCCACCTGCCTCCATTCTCATGATTTGATTCATTTGGTTGTCTAGTAGGCACTTATATCCCTATTTTTATTCTTATCCCAATTTATTCATTCTTCTGGGAAACTTTTAATGTGCTCATTAGCACACTTACAATGTATATAATCTCACTTGGAAACATCCCTTGTCACCATTGTTTAGATCATCCTACGATGAGTCAACCTTGGAGTCTGATTGTTTCAACTGTCATCTTGCATTGATATCATTTATATACCTCATTATGTACCCCCTCTTTTTAGTTTATCTTTCCTATTAATTATTTGTATTCATCTCCCAAGTCGTCACCATAAGCTCCTTTCCTTTTGTTGTCTACCATTCTTTGATTTCTACATTAGCTGTCAGGTCAGCCTTGCCATTTTGCACTAAAAAAGGGAAGTATTGAGTCCATCACTCTTTATCCTACTCATCCATATTTGTCTCCATGAGAGTCAATCTCGCTTGTTATCCTTGTATCATAACTTTTGTTGTTTTACGAAGGCTACCTTATATGTTTCTTACTACAGACCTTCCCCTATCACCATCAACTTATTTATTCTAGGGGCTTGGTCTAAAGGTCTTATGTACTTCACCCTCATTTTTCTCATTGATGGGTTGCCTTGGACTAGGCACAAAGAGTCATCATTTCTCCTTGATTTAGTAGGTTCTCAAATACTTGAATCCAACTCAATATCGCACCAATGAGAATCATACACTATGTTAGTTTCAATCTCTTAGTTTGGTAAAAAACCACAAACATGCATAACTTGTTGCAACAATGTTTTACTTTGTTTAGGAGGCCACCCTTCTAATTGATTCTTGTTTTGTCCAAGCTACATTGGTGATAGTTATATATCTTTATTTGTAGTTCCTTGAATATATTTATCTACATTATAGCCATTTTTTGAGCCACTTGTGACGAACATGTTGAAAATTAACTTTTTCTAGATCTTGAGCCCCTTTAGTGTTTAATAAGGATTTTGTTTTTGTGATTTGGCACCCCTGTAGATGTTATTGTCCTTCCTATGTAACATCATATTGGATATTGTCCACATTTATGTATTTGGATTGGATCCCTTGGTTGTTAAGCCCTAAATAGTGGCTCATTACCCCTGAATTGGGGCATATTACATTAGTAAAGTTATTTTATTTATGTCAGCTTGAGTCCATTCATTGTAATTGTACCTCCTAGTCTCCTATATATACCAAGGATACATTTTCATTTGGAATCACCTTGTACTTGAACATTTATGTGGTGTATAAGGAGGTTTCCCCCTTGAAGAGGCTTATTATCTTAAATTATCTCTTTTTCAAGGCGTTGAGTACTTATTCTAAGGTTTTTCTATGCTATATTGATATTTGGTTCCTAACATATGGTATCAGAGCTCAAGGTCTTATGGTTTCGCTGCTACATCTGAGACACCTTGGAATTTTTGCTATAACTTTTTTTATACAACGTTTCAGAAGGAACGACTTGGAGGATATTTATCACATGGATCAAGGTATGTTGGGTTAAAATTTCATCTCTTGCGGCCTTATACTTTCAGAGATACAGCCTGTGTAAGATAGGGTTCTAGAATCATCTTGAATCGAGTCATTGCAGACTTTTATCTATAAACAATTTTCTGTAATGTTTCAGAGCCTGAAATCTAGAGGCTATTCATAGAAATTAGTAATTTATCTGTGGTAAAACTTTCAGCTTCTAGGTCATCTTAAATTTGTATATACACCCTATGGAAGATAGGATATCTGACTATTCCTATTGACTAGTCTCAAGCAGGTGTTATGGGTAAAACAATCATAACTTCTTCCTAGAGTATCCAAATTGAGTGAGACTAGCTGCATTGGATAGTGGATAGTTCTTAGTATTTCTGGTACTATTTGTAGATTTTTTTATCAATTATTTTGTGCGGGTCATGCTATACAAGTGAGATCTCCAGGGAAGGAAAAAAATAAGCAAGTTGTGGGGAAGTTACCATAAATTCCACTTGTCACATCCAATTTTGATCAAACCTATGGCATTGCAGAGAAGAAATATTAGAGAACTACAAAAAAGAAAGTTTCATACCCAGAAGGGCTGAAACTTTGGAGATACAACAGAAGAAAGATTGTCTAGTAGAACCACCTCAAAATCAAGGTTCAAAAGTGATACTTGGCCAACATGCCCCCCAAAAAGTGAACTTCTACACCAAATAAGCCTCCAGACATTCCTACTTGGACTCTTGATGAAGGTGAAGAAATGTGTAGGGAATTAAATGAATTAAAAAATAAGACAGTAACAAAAGATGAACTACAAGAGATGATGGATTCAATGGAAGCTAAGTTGGAGGCAATAAATACTAGGATGGTTTAAAAAGGGAGATCATGGAAGGATTGAAAAAATTCCTAATAGAGAGGACACCTGAAAGTGAAAATGTATCCCATGAAATTCATGATGAGGACACAAGGAAGGTGAATCAAGAATGGAGAAACTCCAACTCTGGGTTGAAGACCAACCACGTTCCTAAGATCGATATGAGGAAGTTTGATGGCAAGGACCCAATCACATCGATATTTCAGATGGAGTAATTCTTTGATCTACATAATGTGTGACATACACAAAAGGTACAAATTTCTTCTTTACATTTAGAGCCCGATCAATTTGTATGGTATAGATGGCTTTGTTCTCACAAATCACTCATCACTAGGACAATTTTCACAGAAGAAATGATAGCACACTATGAGGATACAAGGAGCAATACCTTATTTAGCCAATTGATAAATCTCAAGCAAAAGGGTTCAGTTATAGAGCACATTGAGAACTTCCAAATATTGAATATAAAGGTAACATATATTCCAGATGAGTATTTGATTGATGTATTCATATGAACTTTAAAGGATAACATTCAACATGAGGTTCACCTTTGGGAACCCAAATCATTGGAGAATGCATTTAGGGTGGCAAGAAATGTTGAAAGTAAAAATATCGCTATGTCTACTAGAGGGACCAATCCTAACATCTATAGATAGAATAATGCTCCTTTTTCTAAAACACCTCAACAATTGGAGGAAAGAAAAGAAAAAGGTTTATGCTTTAATTTTGATA
>SNQJ01S0036654.1:30677-45889 GCA_010110895.2 Picea sitchensis
AATGTCTAGAAGGCTACCTTCGTTTCTTTGTCTCTGATAAACAAACACAATGGTTCAAATGATTACCCTTGGCAGAATGGTGGTATAACACTTCCTTTCATACTGCAACAAAAATGACACCATTTATGGAACTCTACGGATACCGCCCTCCTTCCATCACTTCTTATCTAAAATAAAAATATAAGGTTCAAGCAGTGGAAGATCACATCAAGCATCAACAACAAGTTCTCCAAATATTAAAGGACAACATGATTGTGGCACAGAATCACATGAAACAACAAGCAGATCAACATTTTAGCGAAAGAAGTTTTGAAGTAGGGTATTGGGTGTTTTTAAGAATACAACCATACAAACAGATATCCCTCAAGCAAGCCAAGAAGGATAATAAATTATCACCAAAGTACTATGGCCCTTATAAGTTGTTGCATAATATTGGTACTATGGAATACAAATTGGAGTTGCCTGCATATTCACGAGTACACCTAGTTATCCATGTTTCATGCTTAAAGAAGGTTATAGGTGATAAGATCCCAGTTCAAACTATATTTCTAGAACTTGACGAGGAAGGAAAAATCATATTGGAGCCTAAAGCCATCATTGACACAAGAATTCGCCAACTAAGGAATAGATCCATTTCAGAGTATCTCATTAAATGGAGGAAACTACCGGTTGAAGATTCCACTTGGGAAGATGAGTCTTTTATACAGAAGCATCCAGAGTTACGCAAGCATTGTAGAAAACACTTGTCTCAAGGGGAGGGGCATGTTAAGCCCTAAATAGTGGCTCAGTACCCCTTAATTGGGGCATATTACATTAGTAATGTTATTTTATTTATGTCGGCTTGAGTCCATTAGTTGTAATTGTACCTCCTAGTCTCCTATATATACCAAGGAGACATTTTCATTTGGAATCATCTTGTACTTCAACATTTATGTGGTGTATAAGGAGGTTTCCCCCTCGAAGAGGATTATTATCTGAAATTATCTCTTTTTCAAGGCATTGAGTACTTATTTTGAGGTTTTTCTATGCTATATTGATATTTGGTTCCTAACATTGGCCCCTAGTTTATGATGCATTATACTATGGAATTTTTATTAACTTTGATCTAGCTCCATGATGCCATATCCCATATTGTATTGATACAATTCATGAGCATGGATATGGTTTCCTTGTACGTATTAAGAATATAAACATGTTTTATCCCATTGGTTGGTTTTTCATAGGTGGGTTTCCATAGTGTTTTGGAGGTTGTACTCCCTCTTTGATTGATTTACTTCTTGATTCTTGGTTCTTTTCCCATGGTTTAGAGGAAAGAAATTTGTGATGTATTTCAACTATACATTTTTCTCCTAACATCACCCATCAAGGGGTAACTTTTAACAGTCTAATTTTGTTCACCTATTGTTATAGCAAGATTTGCCTCACCATTGCTATCTTGCATAGAGGGCCCTTTTCCATTTCCCTATGTAGACTTATCATCCCTTTTTGATGAATCCAAATCTAAAAATATACATTTTTCCACATATATGCTCCCTATCTGCTATACAATATGCATATACATTGGTTTCTTCACTACAGCCCACGTACATAGGGATTTGTGCCAAAAAATACAAAATGAGGTCAGGTTTCCATGTCATGATAGAAGATCTCTGATCCTTGGCCTTCCATATACTGGAAACGTTCCAAATTGGCCCTTCAGTTGTATTCTGAAGGCTATAAGAGCACAATTTTGAGCTATGGAAAAGAGGAGAAAGCATTCAACTTTGAGAGCAAACTTACTCTGGAGAAATCACTTCATATTGAGTAAGCATCCCTTTGTCCCTCAAGTTTGAACATAGTTTTCAACCCCCAAGCTCTTTCCCTATTGCTGAGAGGACATCATTGCCTCTTTCCTATGAGCTTGCCTTTGGTGGAGGATTGAAGTGGCGGAGACCCAGTTGGAAAGAACTTGGTTTCTTGGTTTCGAACTATGCCGACACGGAAGTATGTAATGTTGTCACTTATGCTAATCAATTATTAATAGAAATACTCCTTTCCCATCCTATTGGTATCTTGCAAATATATGATTATTATCCACTGGCATGTTTGTAATGTTTATTAATGGATTATGCTATCTGATGTGCTAACCCATTTTATATCATCACTATGTACTTGCTCTACTTGTTTGTTGAGAACTTCTTGTAGGTATAAGGCTTTGGGTCAAAGTGCTCAACGGTGGAACATCATCAAACGTTGGATCGAGGTAGGCCTCTTTCTTACATTGCACATTAGTCTATATAGCATATGTTGGAATTGAGTTGATTTCTGCAGTCATACTTGTCTTTTGTGGTTTACCCTGGGCCATAGAGAGTTTTTCCCTTGTAACAAAAATGGCGACTCCACTGGGGAGAGATATTCCTTCTAAGGGTTGAAGTACTTTTTCTTCTTGCATTGCTCTTTTTCCTTTGTATTTCTTGTCATATCACTACTTGACAGATTATGTTCACTCTGAGTCTGATTTTTCATCCTTTTGCCCTTGCCTGGCCTTGTTTTAAAACATATACTCCCCTTTTTCCTTGACAATCACGTATACACACTTGTTCTCTCAATGCAAGAAGTGTATATATGCTTTGTTCTCCTGAAAAGTCACGTATACCACTTCCCCTTGATTGTTTGCTTGGTTTAGTGACTGCTAGGTGCGATTTGAAGAAGATTGCTAAGCCTTCTTAGGTCTATATAGTGCCTGTTGAGATTATCTAGGATGACAAAAAACCTGTTTGGAGTTGAATTTTTGGGCAAAGTCTTTCTCTTTGTTTTCCATTTTTTATTTGTCCTTGTTATCTGGGTTGTTTGTTTGGTTGCTTGGTATTCTGATTGAGTTATTGCTTTTATACACAGTAGAATTTATATATCAGGTTGCTCATCAGTCCATGCATTTTCTTTTTAGTATATTGAAAATACAAAAAATAGGCATTTTGCATTGGTTGGCATTTTTGTCTTGGAATATTTATCATTAGCTTAGCACATTTAGTGAAAGATTGCATTTTACTTCTGAATTTCAGAGTTGAAATTGAAGACTGCACTGTTCTTATTAACATATCATTCATTGAAAAGTTAAAGATAGACTTTGTATTATATCCGTATTTATTTTCTTGCAAAGTCATAAAACCATGAGTTTCACTTCCATACCTTTTTGAGTAACCACGACCAATAAAATTTACGCTTTAAAATAAAATTGATTAGTCATGATTTTATTTTTAGGGTGCACAAACTAGCCTAGGATTTAGTGCCTTGGAATAGGATCTTGTGAGTAAACTTATCCAAGGCAATTAAATCAACGTATGTTTCTGAGACAGGAAGTTGAGAAGTCCATTATATAACTGGTAATATCAGGAGGCTCCGCTCACACCAGATTTAATCACGAGGTCACACGAAGTTAGTTGAAGGGATAACCCCTGGATACTCACCTAGTGTCAGAGATATTTCTGTGGATTTATTCTTATTTAGGGATCTTGCTAGTACCCATACCTTTGTGAGAGGTGGTGCTTTCAAGGTTTCGTGATTTTCTACCCTTCCCATACTGTGATCCAGACTTACGACTTCTTTCCTATGCATCGATTATATAGTGGTTGATTAGTTTCTTGACTTAGGTATCTCATAGGTTACTTGCAAGGGTTATTCTGCTTGTATCCTGAGTTAGATAGGGGTTGGACAACACATAGCCTTTATGGAGGACTACCTCTCCGAGGGGATCTGACCGACTGGTTGTTAAGCCTATGAGGGCCCTTATAAATGATTTTGTTACCTCCAAACTTTAGTAGGGAGTCTCAGGTCCCTCTTGGACGAGACATACCTTCTTTAGCAAGGGAGGCCAGTTGGCCGCTTTAGCCCGTTTGCATGCATATTGGTCATTTGACTTTTTGGTATGCTCTTTGATTATTAGTTGAACATAGGATTTCGTTTTGACTCTTTGTTATCATGGATAGTGCAGTTCCTTTTTCTCCCTCATTTACTGCTACCCCCTCCCCATGACGTTCACGGGGGAAAATTTGTCCACTTTTTATAATGGTATGCAAAATTATGGTATTCAGTCAATGCCTTGGGTCTATGATCATGTTTCTCATGGTGTGTATGATATGTATTCACACTTTCCATCCTCTGTATCGCCTCCTTATGTGAATACAAGTTTTGGGTCTGGGGGCATGATGCCTCCTTCTTATCCCTCTCCATTTGGTGAGAGTCATATCCTTCAAACACCTCTTACGGTAGGAGGTTGGAATATTCCTTCTTACGAATCCACTATGCAAGAAGTAAGTGCCCAATTAAGCAATAATTCTACTTGTTACACTTCGTCCACTTATCCTTCTTCCGCTATGTCAGTTCCCATGAACACTTTTCCCATGGAGGACCTCTCTCTTCCCTCTGGTGTTTCATATGGGGGGAATTATTTTTATAGTATGGGAAACCCCCCTCATGAAGTTCCTTCATCTGGGGGCAACATATATCCTCACGTGAGTAACCCTTGTCATGTCACTTTCTCTTAGAAAGAAGATTCCTCAGTGTTGATGCCCTTACAACCCTTTATGAATTAGTATGAAGGAGGATACTATCATGTTGGACAGGGATAGGGTGTAAACCAATATCCTTCCTAGCCTACAATTTCTCAAAATCAATCTTTCCTCAGACCTTGGTCTCAAATGCCACAATTCACGACCGCCACAAGTCCAGTCACTGCATGTCATACTAGCATTATATCACCAACCTCTGATAGCCATGTTGGATATTGGTCGACAACCTCTGTGAGTCATGTTGAAGACCTACAACCAACCACCACAAGTCATGTTGGGGGCACATGTATGGTCAATTCTAGTCACACTGTACATACATCACCAACCTCTGCTAGTCATGTTGAGGATTCATCACCAACCTCTGCTAGTCATGTTGGAGATTTTCTACTAGCCTCTACAAGTCATGCTAGGAGAAAGTCACTAGCCATTGCAATTCATGCTGGGGGCATTCATATGATTGAGAAGCCTAGACGTCTCAGACGTAAGCCTAGATTCCTTTGCAGGACTTGTGAAGGAAGTCACCTTACTCGTTTGTGTTCTATCACTGCTGGGATACCAGAAGTGTGGGGCTCACCTAAGGGCCCTTTAGGTTCTGAGACATCTATGGTTTCACAGCACTTCGCTCCTTCTTTGGTTGATACAATAGTCATGCCGATGCAATCTTCGGCTGACACCCCTTTCCATTTAGGGGTTGATGCATCCTTTGACCTTGTTGTCTTTCATCCCGTTAAACTTTTGGTCATGTCGATGCAATCTTCGACCGACACCTCTCCTATGTTCAGGGATGATGCATCTATCGACCTTGTTGTCTCGCATATTTTTCAACCAACATTCGTGTCGATGCAATCTTCGACCGAAAACACTCCTGTTTTTTGGGGTGATGCACCTCTTGACCTTGTTGTCTCGCATCCTATTCAACCAATGGTTGAGGAAGTAGTCGTATCGATGGAATATTCGATCGACCCCACTCTTCTCTTGAGAGTGACAAGTCTAAGGAAGTAGTCGCGCCAATGCAATTTTGGTCGATCCCTCTCTTTTGGTTCTCCTTCTATACCTTATATGCCATGTCCTTAGCATTTATATTACTTCACCTTCTGAAAAAGAGATAATTTTACTCTTCATGAGTTCTCTCCCTCCAAGTCTCGACGAGGTTCCCTTTGATTGGGATGGTCTTGTGGGGTATCCAATGCCTCCACCTATGTATTTTCTAGGAAGAGACATTATCTGATATAACACAGAGATGATAACCTTTGTTAGCACTTTTTCCTCCTTGACCTGGAGAGATTTGGGTCTTCCCAAGCGTGTGTTGGTGCTTCATAAGATACTAATGTCCCAAAGAAGGTCTGCATGGGAGCCTTGGCCTACCCTGTGGTTTGCCGCCTAGAATCTTCCTAACGAGTCTTAGTTAAGCTCTTTTCCGACTTGTCCAAAAATCAAAAATATTGAAGAGTGATTTGTTCCTTTCACACTCGTTAAATTGGATTGGAAAGGTCATGAGTCTTAGTTAAGATCTTTTCTAACTCGCTACCAAAAATTGAAAAGATTTCTGAGTGAACTTGTCTTTTTCACACATGTAAATTGGATTTGAAAAGATGTCTATTTGGCACAATTTTACCCCTTTTTCACACCAAGTAGACTAAAATATACAAAAAAGGACATTTTTTGGCGTTAAGTTGTGATTGCATCTCATGCCCTTGCTTGCAGTATTGAGCCTTTAGCTGGTTCTCACTTTGTGTTACAAACCATTGCCTAAGCAATTTGCATCCTCAACCAAGCAGAGCCTGTTTATATCCTTCACAATTTGACACCCTATACCCTGGAGGGAACATCACCCAGAGTGTCCATCTCCCGTATGCATTTCCTTACATTAATCATAGGCACTTTCCACTACTAGAACTATTTTTGCTTACTTGTGACACTCATTCCCTCCTTTGTATCATAGCATTCATTTGTTATGAAAAAACAAAAAAAGACGGGCAAGAAGGGAGTACTATATTGTAATTGGAAGCAGTCATGTCACCTTTGAACATAGCACAAAGTTATTGAGTCCTTGTGTCATCATAATTTTGGGTTTAGCATGGCCTTAGGAGGATGATCTCACTACAAAGTTTTCTCTACCGACTGGTTACTCTTCCAGTCCCTATAGAGAACGTTATTGATGCCTCCTGCATCTAATTGTCACATCATTGAGTCTATACTACCGAAGTTCAACATATGTCTCATTCTCTTGTTCAAAGGAAGTCTATCAACCTATGTCGGCCACTCCTTAAAAATATTGACTTTGCATGTTGGCCATACCATCAGTTTGTCTCAAAATCACATGATACTTTGGTCTTATCATGCACCCTGGCCCTACTTTCATCATTGGTAGGTCACCTTGAACCCAGCAATCGACATTTCATCATTGGATATTTGACTGGGTGGTTTCCCTTGTGTTTAATGACAAGACATCTATTCACACTTTGGGATTCGTGCAATGTCTTGGATGCCATTAGCCTTATTGGTGGTTTCCTCACCTTTATCAGCAGTTTTTCATCATTGGCTTCTATTCAGAGGGTCCTTTTCATGTACCACTTGCATTTGGCACATGCAAAAGACGCACAAGGTCATTGGTTCATGAACATGTTCTTCGTTCGATCTCCACCAAATCATGAAGCTCTTGCTTTGTTCCTCGTGCTCACTGATGAGAGATGTCTCAATGCTCTCTTTTTAGCAGGTCTCTTTCCATCAACTTCAACTCATTTATTCTGGATATGGGGCCTAGAGTTTTATGAGTACCTTGAGACTTGTAGTCATTAGTGGAAGGCTCTCTCACCACTAACAGATGGGAATACATCAATGTATCTTGATCAATGGATTTCTCAAGTGTTTGACATCGACTCCTTTTTCACACTTGTAGGAATGTACTCAGTGCCTTGATACCTAATTTCATTATTGGTAGGTTGTCTCACGTTTTTTAACAGTATACCTCAATTACCGGTAATCAAACGATGTCTCATCTTGTTCGACCTCAAATCCTTTATTCACATGATGTAGACTTGCACCTTTGGTGGATAGTGTAGAAGACTTGAAAACATCATTATGTGGCCACAGCTTTCCTGAGTTGTTGCTTCCCCTTCATTGGACCAGTACTTCAGTGATCATGGGAGATCAAATTGTACTCCATGATATAAAGATATCTTCAGATTGATTTTGAGACTGGTCTCACTGGGCCTTGTTCGTGGCTATGACAACTTTTGGTGTGTAACCGCATTTATATTTGCCTATTCATGGCCATGAACACTTGTTTAGTATATTTTCCACATGGATCTGCATTATATTATTGGCAGCCATGTATGCAAAGTCAATGCATAATGTAATGAGAAATTGATTTCGTCCAACTGGTTCTCTACCACTCCACTTTTGGATTATTTATAATGTATTTCAGCCATCGCAGATACTCCTCTAATATCACACATTAGGGGGCATTTGTTATAGCAAGATTTACCTCACCAATGCTATCTTGCACAGAGGGCCTTTTTCCATTTCCCTATGCAGACTTATCATCCCTTTTTGATGAATCCAGAGCTAAAAATATACATTTTTCCACATATGCTCTCCCTATCTTCTATACAAGATGCGTATACATTGGCTACTCCACTACAGCCCGCATACATCAAGATTTGTGCCAAAAAATACAAAATGAGGTCAGGTTTCCATGTCACGATAGAAGATATTTGATCCTTGGCCTTCCATATACTAGAAATGTTTCGACTCGGCCCTTCAATTGCATTCTGAAGGCTATAAGAGCACAATTTTGAGCTATGGAAAAGAGGAGAAAGCATTAAACTTTGAGAGAAAAGTTACTGTGGAGAAATCACTTCATATTGAGTCTGGATCCCTTTGTCCCTCAAGTCTGAACACAATGTTCAACCCCCAAGATATTTCCCTATTGTTGAGAGGACCTCATTTCCTCTTTCCTATGATCTTGCCTTTGGTGGAGGATTGAAGTGGTGGAGACCCAGTTGGAAGGAACTTGGTTTCTTGGTTTCGAATCGTGCTGACACGGAAGTCTGTAATGTTGTCACTTCTGTTGATCAATTATTAATAGAAATACTCCTTTCTCGTCCTATTGGTATCTTGAAAATATATGATTATTATCCATGGGCGTGTTTGTAATGTTTATTAATGGATTATGCTATCTGATGTGATAACCCCTTTTATATCATCACTATGTACTTGCTCTGCTTGTTTGTTGAGAACTTCTTGCAAGTATAAGGCTTTGGTTCAAAGTGCTCAATGGTGGAACATCATCAAACGTTGGATCGAGGTAGGCCTCTTTCTTATATTCCACATTAGTCTATATAGCATATGTTGGAATTGAGTCGATTTCTGTAGTCATACCTGTCTGTTGTGGTTTACCCTTGTCCATAGAGAGTTTTTCCCTTGTAACACCTATCTTGTCATAAACACTTTAACTCGAGAACATCACTCTAGCATATTTATCTCTTGTGCCCATCACCATATAAATTTAGTCTTGTTGTCACAAGCCAAGTGGAACCACAAATTTGACCAAAAATCCACACTGTAGTATTCAACCATTTTTCCATGCATGATGCATGCACTAAATCTTTAAAAAACCATGCTATCATTTTCAAATCATTCATTCTTGTTTACCACCCAACAATTGTGTAGTGCCCAAAAGTGGACCTTATCAAGCCATTATTCCTAATTATATGGTTTGATATAGTCTTCATTAGTTATCCTTATCCCACTACTTGATCTAGGTGGATATTGGTGGCCACCCACCGATTCCAACTGGCTCCTCTTGAAAGTTGTTAGTTCAACATGTTCTTCTATAATTCTTTGTAATTGTGGATTCTACACTTCCAAGTCTATATGAATCCCTGCACAGCTTCCAAGTGGATATTGGTGGCCTCCCACCTAATCCAATTGGCTTATTTTGGAAATTTTTGTATCAGTACATCTTTATGTACTTCTAGGGCCGTTTTGGGGCCCTAAACAATGTTTTTTTTCGCTTGTCATAGTTAAATTGTAGATGGAGTTAGAGTTTGATGACATAATGTGTAGCTCTCACAAATACCTTTCCAATGGGCTATCACATGCCTAAAACTGAGGTCATATGAAAAAGTTACAACCCATGAAGTTGAGGTACCAACTTACCCATTGGGGCCCATATAACTTTTGGCATTTCATCTCCTAGGGTTAGGTTTTTGGATGTATAGGGTTTTGGAATTCATGAGTAATGTTAAAAAGGAATATGGAGCCTCATTGTAATAATTCTTCTCATACAGATGTGTGTAGCAGCCACATCTCTTCTTATAGATAGCTACCACCATTCGAGCAAGTTGTTTTAAGTGTTGCAATTTTACAGTTTCAACCTATTTTGTTTATTCAATTGAATTTATTGTTCACTAGATATTTTTTGTTGTTCTATGTATCTTTGTTTTATTGTATTCAGTCTATTATTAAGTTCATTCCGCTCATAAATCAGGATCACTACTTCGCTTAAACAATGAAATTTTTCACATTGAAGCTAACTCTAAAGAGAGGTCCACCATTTCACCTATAAATAAATCCATTGAGTTCACTCATTTCATCCATCACCCATTGCACGATTATATTGACAAAATTCCACCAGAAAGACTTTGCACCTTAGCTACATTTTTTTCTATCATTTGATATTTTGTTTTACTATCAAAGCTTGGAGTTGAAGCACACAAGGAGGTAAAGAATCTTGATTCGGATTGTTTTTGGCATGAAATGAGAGCAGAGATATACTAAATAAATGTACAGATATATCTCAGATATCCAATAATATAACAGAAAAATATCAGAGATGCAAACATAAACATAGAGATATAGTAATACACAATTTCTACTAATGAGCGAAATGTACAAAAATGTAGAAATACAGAGTGAAAGAATCGCTAGAATGGTGGCAGCTTATCTCTCTAAAGAGATGTGAAAACTACTTGCATTCTCAAGAAGATGAATGTTACAATGAGGCTCCAACGACATTTTTATCATAAATAAAATCCAATACCCTAACCTCGTAAGATGAAAAGCTAACAGTTTTGTGGACCCCATTTTGGGTAGTTTGGTGTATCAACTTCCTAGGGGCATAACTTTGGCATACGATCTTTGTTTGGGGCACACGATAGCTTGTTGGAAATATATTATTGAGGATATTCATTTTGTGGGCTCAATCATAGCCTTTGGCTATCATTGGGGTGCTCAATCCCAAAAAAACTTCATTTATGCCTTCAAAATGGACCCAGAAGTTTAGGAACCGAAAAACTGCTAAAAATAGTAAGTTGCCAGAACATTGTTTTGAGCCAGTTGGAATAGGTGGGTGGCCACCGATATCCACCTGGATCAATCCTCCCTCCTTAGGAAGCAATGGTCTCCATTTTGTTGAGTGCTCGGGGGAGAGGGAAAATTATTTGTTGAATCTGCATCTTGATGAGTTGCTTGCCTTGCTGGAGAAGTTACATTGCTTAGTTTGTTGAAGACTGTCACGAACTTATTGCTAGCAGGGTTGAGCTTGTTCAACCAGTCGGGCTACATGATATGACTATGTGAAAAAGAATATTTACGCTTTGCTACAATCTTGTTGACCTGCTTCTATTGGATAGAAGGTGCTTGGGTCGAGGTTGTAGTGCTTGTAGTGTCCTTTTGTTCACCTTTTGAAAAGATTGTGAAGAAGTTGAATTTTGTAGTATGAGATATTGCCTTTTAACACTGTTTAGGTGGGATAGTAGTTGAAACCACCTTTGGTATCCTGTATAGATGACCCCCCAGAGTAACAATGACACTACGAGGTCGAGACTCATAGATATCATGGTGCTTCCACACATATGGTTGGCCCAAGAGAACATCACAGACATCCAATAGGGAAATATAACATAATACCTCATCCTTGAAGGTTTGGATACTATATGACAAACGATACTACTGGATAACACGAAGATCTTGTCCCTGGCGAAGCCACTCGATGTTCTATGATTGCGGGTGTGGTGTTGTCGACAATCCAAACTATTTGATGACTTCTACTGAGATGAGGTTCTTCAGGTTTCCGCTATCAACAATGAAATGCAACAGGGTCCCCTTCACCCACATCTGTGAATGAAAATGGTGCTCCCCCTCTTCAGGATCTATTGGTTCCTCCAGTTGAATTATTATAATCATGACAGTAGAAGTGGGGTCGATGTTCTGTATTTTCTCATTATTTTCTTAAACAAATTATGAATCGGGGTTTAGATCCTTGTCTTTGATCTTGACCACCAATGATTGTTTTGAGCGACATTCATCAATGTTATTCCATAGGATTTTGTGGAAATCACACCACTTTCTAGTGTCCTTTGTCTTCCCATGAACCTTATTTTCATGTAGCTTGGAATGTTTTTTGGGAGGCTATTTGTTAGGGACATCTTTATCATACTTTGGCTGTTGTAGATTTTCAGAACCGAACTCCCGTTTCTTCTGGTGCCTAATTTATGCTCAATTTTGACATCATATCGATAGGCATCTCTTAGCGATGAGATGTATAGAAAATCCATTTCAATTTGGATGTATTGGTGTAGAGCCCCACAGTATTTCAAAACCAAATGTCACTTAGAATCTTTGATACCCAGCTTGGTGCACAAGGTATGGAAGGTATTGGTGAACTCTGACACTGCTTGGATCCTCTCTTGACACAGCGTGGTCCATCTCATGCACTTGTCATCATAGTTACCAATAGGGTAATATTGTTCCTTGACCGCATCCAAAAAAAATCCCAATTGGGATCAGCCCCATATATTCCAGACTCCTCTATGGAATTTTTCTCCTAGTAAGTTTCCCACCAATGTTTCAGATTTCTTTTTCAATAAAAACATCCATGTCATTATAGTAAAGTCATCCACAAATAGTAGAAAATATCTTTCTCCTTTTAACCCTGTTGTTCTCATAGGTCCACAAACATCAGCATGTACTATTTCCAATGGTTTATTTGTTGAATGTTCTTTGGTTTTGAATTTAACTCTAGCTTGTTTACCATGTTGACATTGCTTGCAGACAGAACTTGAAAGATCCTTTATGACAGATAAATCTCATATTGCTTCCTTTTTATTCAACTGAATCAGATTTTCAAAGTTAATGTTTCCAAGTATTTTGTGCCACAACCAACTTTCATCTTCACTCCCAAGATAACATTTTTCTTTTTCTTCATCTAGTATGTAAATGTTGTTTGAAGTTCTTGTGGCTGTTCCAACTAGTTTATTTGATTTTATATCCCTGATTTGACATCCTTTTGAATCAAAAATCATAAAGAGACCTTTATCACATATTTGACTTACACTCAATAAGTTATGTTCCATTTCCTCAACCAATAAGACATTTTCAGCCATGATTTTCATGTTGTTTAGACACACAGTTCATTTTCCAACTATCATAGTTGATTGATCATTTCCAAAGGTGACTGTACCTTCTTTTCCTTCATCTAGTTCAACAAAGATTTGTTTTCTACCTGTCATATGCTTTGAACATCCACTATACACAACCCATTTTACTTTATGTTATGCTTGTAGAGCTATAGTGAATTTTTCAATGTTCAGATTTTCACTTTTCTTTTTCCAAAATTTGGTTTTCAGATCTGTGTAAGTGAGTTCATTAAATTTCTGAAAACTCATAAGACAATTTCTTGACACATGCCCAAAGTTGTTACACTTGTAACATTCAGTCTCATATCTTAAGGTGTCAAATCTGTTGTAAGAGTAGTTTATATTATTTTGACTAGTTTTACCATGTCCTCTTCCATATTCAAAATTAGACCTTTCATGACTGTTATGTGCATTTATCTTTCTTGAAAAACTATTACAAAATGCATCCTTATGTCCATACTTATAACAAAAGAAACAGTGTCCTTCAAACCTATTTTGATGTCTTCCATACCTTCTTCTATGCACTGTTGAACCCTGATTTTCTTCTTACCTTTCTGATTCCATCTTCTTGCTAGTAATTTTCTCATGATTATCCTATGTACCTGCTTTCTCAACACTTGAACTAGAACATCCATTAGTTATTGCAGATTTATAACCAATTCCAGTCTTATCATATGTTGATCTTTGACTACTAATAATTTGATCTAACACTTGAGAACTCTGATTCTTGTTATTTTCTTATGCTTTCTTTCTTAATGAGACTACTTCAATTTTTAAACCTTCATTTTCCTTATACTTTTCTGCAAGCATTTTAGTTAGACCTTCTTCAGTCACTATAGCCTCTTCTATTTTAAGTTTTAAGTCAACTACCATGATTTCAGTGCTATCAATCAAACCATTTGATTTCTGTAATTCAAATTCTAGATTTTCAATTTCTCTTTTAAAATGTTTGCATTCCCTTCTCACTTTTCTTAATTCACTTAAAGCACTTATCAACTTCACCTTCTTCTTCTTCACCAGACTGATCATCCTATTTTTCCATAGCCATAAAAAGTTATACATCTAAACTATCATCACTCTCACCAAATTCTAAAATATCAATGTCATCTTTTATACACAGGCTTTTATTTTTGTAAGTTTTTCTTTGAAAAAACTTCTTATGTCTATTCTTGAATTCCTTAAGTTTTCTATCACTGTCTTCTTCATTATCAGTATGCTTATTGTAAGGACACTTATATGCAAAATGTCCTATTCTACCACAACCAAAGCATTTCAAAGGAAGCTTACCTTTATACTTGCCAATACCTCTTTTCAGATTTTTAACAAAATTTGCTTCTTCCACATCACCTTCTGACTCCTCATCACTGTTGATTTCTGCTTCAATCTTTTTCTTATATTTTTTAGCTACCTTGAAAGCTGCTTCTTTCCTGAAAGAATTCTCACCATAGGTTCTCATCTCATATGTTGTTAGTATTCCATGTAATTCATCCATTTCTAAAGTATCAAGATCTGTTCTTTCTTCTAATGTAGATATTTTTGAATCAAATCTTGCAGGAAGTGATCTAAGTACCTTTTTCACAATAACATTATTATTAACTATTTCTCCTAGACCTCTCATGGTATTAACAACTTCATCAATACAAAGAAAGTAGGTAGCTATATCTTTAGATTCTTCCATTTTCAAGCTTTTGAATTGACTTCTATATGATTGTAGCTTAGCACTCTTTACCTTAGTGTCTCCTTCATATACATTTTTTAATTTATCCCATATTTCTTTTGTTGATGCACAATGCATAACTTTAACAAATTCTGACCCTGCTAGACCTCCTAGTATTGCATGCATAGCTTTGGAATTACTCTCATAGAGTCTCTTACCTGTAGCATCTATTGGAATGGTTGTTGGGACATTATATTCATTTAGTACAGCCTGCCAGATATCTACTCCTTGAGTTTTTTAAAACAACTTCATCCTGATACTCCAAAAAGAATAACTATGACCATCAAACAAAGGCAATCCATGTTTTGTAAATTCTGACTTCTTATCCATTATGAATGATCAAAAAATTCCAATTGTTAAAATGATATCTTGAAGTAACCTGCTCTGATACCAATTGTTGTATAGGATAAGTCAACTGAGAGGTGGGGGGGTGAATCAGTTGTATAAAATTTCTTTCATTTTATAAGAATATTACTTATTAATCAATAAATCATGCCTTTAACATTTAACTTGCAGTAATACATT
>SNQJ01S0036654.1:58249-85020 GCA_010110895.2 Picea sitchensis
CATATGCCTATTTTGCATTTACATGTCCCCTCTTAGTAATCCAAGACCACAACAAGGTATCTTTTTCATTATTTAAATCAACACCCGAGCTTATTAAACCATTCACAAAGTTATTCCACTCCATTAGTTGTTCACCTTCCAAACCTAATGACTCAGCCTTTTTCCAAGTTGTTTGTCTCAAACCCTCTTGATGCATTTCTCTTTCTTGTGCTAGGTACTCAATGCCCTAATCCTTCAAGGACTGTATTAGATTCTTTGTCAATCTGTAATACCTATGTGCCCCAACCATTGGATCTAATCCAATTCTAATATATTTTTCATTGCTTGGGTTCCAAGCCAACCAATCTCCCACTATTTTATATGACAAAGTGAGAGCTCTCCAAATATTTGATATTCCAAGCCAGTTTTTCTTTCCTTCCCTAAACCAATTCTTCATCGATTTCTTTATGAGATATTTCTTAAGTATTACCTCATGCCATAGTCCAGGAACCATTAACCCCCTCCACATACTCTTTACTGCTAAATCTTCCCCAAAAGTAAAAATATTTTTGATACCCCAACCACCAACCTTCTTAGGTTTGGCTAACTTTTTCTAGCTAATCAAATGTACTCCTCCTTTTATCTTATTCCCCGTCCACAGAAAGTTGAACATCCTTCTTTTAATATTATTTAGAGTACATTTTGGAATATTAGCTAAAGATAACCAGTACACTGGAATACTTCCCAGTACTGATTTTACCAAAATAACCCTACCTCCTAAGCTTAACCACCTGTGGCTCCAATTTGAAATTCTAGCATCAAATTTCTTCTCCAGCCATCTCCAATCTAATTTAGTATAACAATTTGGCTTAAGAAAACACCCCAAATATTTAAAACCTGTATCAACTGGTTTTGTTTCAAATGGGAACAATTATTTCAAATCATCAAGTTCCTCTATAGACCACCCAACTTCTAAAAAAGATGATTTATGTGGGATGAAAGCCATGCCTGTAGCTTTACAAAATAGATCCAATATATTCTTCTAGACTTTCCTCTCCTCTAAACTACCAAACCCAAAGAGAATTATATCATCCAAAAACATTAAGTGTGTAATGTTTATTCCTCTTGCCACTGGAATACCTTCAATATTATTTGCCAAGACCTATTCCTTTATAGCTCTACTCAAACCTTCTACAATTAAAAGAAATAGTAATGGTGATAATGGGCACCCCTGTCTCAGTCCCCTTGAGATTTTGAAAAAATTTGTAGGCTTACCATTCACCAGCATTGCAAAGTTTGTTGATGTCATACAACCCATAATCCAATCCGTTACTTCCAAATTCAAGCCCACCTGTAATAGAACTAGCCTAAGAAATCCCCAGTCAACTTTGTCATATGCTTTTATGAGATCTAATTTTAAGGCCATGGATTTTATATTTTTCACCTTTATACTGGGTAGTACTTCTTGCACAACACCAATAGCATCTGTGATTTGCCTTCCCTCAAGGAACCCAAATTGTTCCTTTGAAATACCAAAGGATAGGCAGGTTTTAATTATGGAAGCTATCATTTTAGTAATTATCTTATATACTAAGTTGCACAGAGCAATTGGCCTAAATCCTCCAAAAGACTCTGGATTGTCACACTTAGAAATTAGTTCCAGAAAAGTGGCATTTAGTGTTCCAGGTACCCATCCTCTCTTCCTCAACTCTTCTATCATATCCAAAAGATCATTTCCCAACATATCAAAAAATGCAAGAAAAAATTCCACTGTCCATCTGTTAGGGCCAGGACTTTTTGATCCTTTGAAGCCTTTTAGAGTTTTCAAAATTTTTGCTACTGTGACAAGCTCAATCACCCTGTGATTATCCTCTTTTGTAATCATCCTAGGATAATTCTTCAAAAGTGCTAATTGATCAATTATACACAGATTTGTTTGTTCCTTATAAATATTCTGAAAATACTCCACAGCTTCCACCTAAAAGTCTTGATTACTAGTTATCACTGACCCATCTTCCTTCTTGATCTCCCAAATAGTATTATTTTGTTTTCTAGAAGTAGCATATGCAAGGAAAAATTTAGTATTCTTATCCCCTGCCGCCAACCAATTAATCCTACTCTTCTGCCTCCAAGTTTCCTCCTCCTGCCTCAAAAGAGACAATTTTCTCTTTTCTAGACCAATTACTAAGTCTTTATCTTCTTCCTTTTCAAAATCCCCTAGATTATCTATACATAATACCTCCAAGTCTTCTTCTATTTTTATCAATTCACCCCTTGCTACAATCTTTTTCTTCCTTTCCCATTTAATCACCAATCCTTTGAGTATTTTTAATTTTTTTTTTAATGTGTCCATTGGATTTAGGACCTCTGATCCCAAAAATCCATTCCAATGGTTTCTCACAAAATTTACTAACTCCGGATCCTACATCCAAATAGAATTAAACTTGAAACGGTATTTGGCTTTTTCTTGTTTAGATTCCAAGTGCAGTACCACAAGCACATGATCATAAATCTTTTGATGACATAAACAAGAATTATATTTCAACCTTGACAAATCCAAGTCCTCGGAAATAAAAAAATCTATCTAATCTCTTTGCTATAAAATCTTGCCCCTTTCTATCATTCCTCCAAGTAGGAAGTAGTTTGACAGGTTCTACATCCACCAGAGCCTCTTCCTAAATCAACTGATTAAAGTATGTATGTAATGGATCTAATTTGGCAAGTACACCCCAATTTTCTCTGTTGGAGGTGGTATAATTTAAATCCCCCCACAAAATTAAGGAGTGTTCCTTTAGTAGTCCATCCCTTTTTATATTCTCCCAAAATACCTCTATGTATGAATATGGCCCATAGAAATTTATCCGCTTCAATCTTTTATCTAGATCCTTTACATAACCTTCTAACGTAATCCTTGTAGAGGTCAAATAGGCAGAGAAGTCAACTTTTTTAGGATTCCAAGCTGATAATAGACCCCCAGAGAGCCCTGAAGAATCCACACCACTCAAGTACCAGTTAGGTAACAACTTATTAAAGATCTCCCTAGCCTTAGTTGCACCAATCATAGTCTCCTGAATAAGTAGTACATCCGGAATAGTTTGTTCTAAGAATATTTTCAAAGCTAAAAACTTAGTATTTTCCCCCACCCCCCTAATATTTATAGAGGCCACTATCATTTTTTAACTCTGGCCAGGGATTTTTGTGCTCTAAGCGCCCTTGGACCCACCGACTGGGAGGTGCCATCAATAATCTATTTTTCCTTCACCATCCCTAATCTCCTTGCACTTCTGGTTTTCAGAGGTGAGAAATCTTTCTCTAGTCCTCCTCGTACAACCCCTTTCATAAACGAGGCCTCCCCAATCCTAGTAGAATCAATATTATCCCTTGTAATTTCCCCCTTATCCTCCTGTGCCTCAGAATTATTAATACATATACCACCAGTAAAGATAGGTAAGGTTTGTTTGGTGAGACTATCTTTATAGGTAAGGATGAAATTTTTTAGTGAGTCCTCAATCTCCGCTAACACCGACTAGTATGTCTGTGAATTATTTCTTAAATGGCCCGCAATGGGATCATCTGAATGCAAAAAGGTTTTAGTATTTAAAAATACGGGATAAGTGACTACACTCTCCAAACAATCATCTAGAGTTCCAGCATTAGAACTCTCCAAACAATCATCAAGAGCTCCATCAATGGGAAAACCTTTATTGAAATGCCTAACCACTCAAAATTCTATTTTTTCAGGCATCCCATCCTTCCAGCCCTCTAAAGAGATTTCATGTTCCATACTACTAGCTACACCAACTTCCTTCTCCTGAAGCATAGGATCCAATTTGTCTAATCTTGCCACATCTGTGATTGATAGTGAACCCCCCAGATGTTTTTTAACACCTCTGACTAGATAAGACCCCCTTGAATCTAAACAAACTACCTTATGATCTAAGACCACCTCCTGAATCCCAGACTGGACACTGTTATGCTATGGTTCTAAAACCACCTGCAAGTCGAAAGAGCCCCCATCCTCGACTTCTGCCTGAGTAACTAAAACATCTCCACGTTTTTTATAACACCCATCCTTTGAATTAATGGGAAGATAACCATTTGCTCTACCCTCCCATCTGAAAATGTCCCTCCCACCAAAGACGACTGAGAAACAGAATTTCCCCCCCTCAAATATTCACTTTGACACTTAAAATTTTTTAATGGAAGAATGTGAAATCTTACCCAAAAATAGTTCGCTAGCTAAATCCACCTGTAGCTTGTTTCCGAGCTTTATTTCTAGTGACTGGATCAACTCGGGTTCCTGGTTCACTTTAGTCTCGTCGGGACAGTCCGCGAACAACTCTTTCAAGAGTTTTTTTGTAGATTCCGACGCACTTATTCCTACAGTGCCCTGTTTCTTTGCAAACTAAACATCTAAACGACACCCCTTGGTAATCGAGTTTTGGATGAAATTAACACCCCTCCACTCCAACTCAATATCCTTCGGTAGACCATCAAACATGTCAACCTCCACCAGGAATTTCCCCATGCGCCAATCAGAACCTGCTAGTAAACCGGGATCTACATACAAAAATTTACCAATTCAATTCCCGATTTCCTTAAAGGCCTTCCGATTCCAAGCTGCGAGTGGACACCCGGGCATTAAAACCCACAAATGCTTGAATCTAATATGTTCCTTCTCAAAGTTAAAGGCCACATGCCATCGTTTGAGCATTAGGCTCCCACCCTTCACAATCCATACCAAACTCAAAATATGATTAGCATCCTCCACCGACTTGTACATAAAAAAATACCACCCCTTGTAAAGGATATAAACTACTAGATTGTAACCCAATATAGGACCCCAACGATCTGTAGCCCACCTATCCATCTCCTTTGCAGACATGCTCCTATAACCAAATCTACCGATTAAACCCCGAATGGAGTAAGTTTATGCTTCCATCAATCCAATATCTCGACCAAGGGTAAGATGTAGTTTAGACTTTTTCACCTTCCATGGTTTGTGTCCCGTCCTCACCAGGTAATCTCTCCTATAGTGATCACTAGACATTGACGCCTCGCAAGGTTCCTTAGCTGCCCCCAACTCCCCTAACCTCAAGCTATTCACTAAACTAGACTACTTTACAAGATTTTTCTAGTTCACATCCTTTGATTTAGATCCTTTTGGCTCCTCCAAATTAGACCCAACCGTCGCACTCCTACCAGTACCCGCCACAGAAACCCCTTCTACCCGACCTATCTCAATGGAACCTTCACAGAAGGAGCTTGGCAGAAAAGTCAGAATAGTTTGTGACTTGCATCCCTTAACTGAAACCCTAGCTACAAGGTCATTAATGACCTCGGCAGATCTGTCAACTTCGAACCAAGCACCGCCAAGTCAGTCTCAGGACAACCCTTCCTCACATCCGCTAGGGCTTGGTCTAGTCTCATCCTCCTTAACTCCTCCCTATAGTCTGCATCCGATTTAAATAACACCTTCTAGCTTCACCACTCATCTTCTTCCAAATCACCTTCTAGTACCGAACCCTGTACTTCCATCCCTCCCCTAACCCTAGCCCCAATGACAATAACCCTCTAGTAATAACACTCTTCCCAATACCTCCCCATCTGAACAAATCAGTCAAATCAAAGTTAGTTGTCGAGTATTACTTAAAGTAACAATGGAATAAAAAAATCAATCTATGGATGCAAATATTATTATTAGATATCTATTACTTTTAAATTCCATCATCTTGGATATTTTCATTACAATCTTTAAAATAAAGTCATAGTTTAAGTATGATACATTTAATTATAGAATTTAACTTAGAATATATAATTTTTGAGTTTAAAGGGATTTACATACTTGTTTCATTCACTCTTTTCATAATTTACAAAATTTTCATCAATTTGATAGTTATTGTAAGTGGTTCTTAAAAAAAATGGTTCTTAACAAAATATAATAATAATAATCTATTTTTAAGGTCATGGCCAAGCGAGCACACGATTTGACTGGTAAAGTCTACAAAGGTATACATACGCTACCCCCCTCTGGATTTGAACCTGTGACCTCTTAAGAGGAAACACATGTTCTTAACCATTAGGCCCACTCAAGTTGTATTAAGGAATAAACTTCAAATAAAATCATTTTACTTACAATATTTTTATGATTTTGATTAACAACATTAATATGAAAACTTTCCCAAATTATTTAAACATTTCCATTCACCAATTTTAAGAATCATGTTAATTCTAATTATTTTTATAAGGTTATCCTTCACCATCATAATCATAATGATATAACATTTTAAATGCGAACACAAAGATATTTATTTTTCTGCCAAGAACACTATGATATTTCACTATCATCATATTTATTTTATAGTGAAAGAAAACCAACCGTCAATGGCATTTTTTTTTTCTTTTCATGAAATTGTACGAAAAAATTGTAGCAGCAACTTTTTGAATCCTTACTTTCTTTCATTTCATAAATTCCAGCTTTTTCTCTTTTTAGTACATCTCATCTCGTGATTTCTTCACATTAGAATCTTGGAAGAAATTTTCCACACTTTCTTTCATTTCATGAATTTCAGCTGTTTTCCTTTTTCAGTATATCTCATCTCGTGATTTTTTCACATGGGAGAATCTTTGAAGAAATTCTCCACACTTTCTTCCATTTCATGAATTTTAGTTGTTTTCCCTTTTCACAGTCATGATTTCTTCACATGAGAGAATCTTTGAAAAAGAATTCCACATTTTCTTTCATTTCATGAATTCCGGTTGTTTTCCTTTTCACAGTTTTTCAGTACATCTCATCTAGTAATTTCTTCCAATGAGAGAATCTTTGAAGACCTTTTTCACACTTTCTTTCATTTCATGAATTCCAGCTGTTTTCCCTTCTTAAAGAAATTTTCCACACTTTCTTTCATTTCATGAATCCCAGATGTTTTCCCAAATTTTCCACACTTTCGTTCATTTCATGAATTCCATCTCTTTTCCCTTTTCACAGTCTTTAGTACATCTCATATAGTGATTTCTTTCTTCACATGGGAGAATCTTTGGAAAAAATTTACACACTTTCTTTCATTTCATGAATTCCAACTATTTTCCCTTTTCACAGTCTTTCAGTACATCTCATCTAGTGATTTCTTCACATGGAGAATCTTTGAAAAAATCTCCACACTTTCTTTCATTTCATGAATTTCAGCTATTTTCCCTTTTCACAGTCTTTCAGTACATCTCATCACGTGATTTCTTCACATGGGAGAATCGTTGTACACGGCATTTCTAATAGCGAAAGACTACCGACTTATCGTGGACCACCACCACCGTCAAAACATCTCTCTTTTCCATGTCTCCTTTTATCAGTGAACGGGTATCGTTGGACCACGATGACGATGGTGTGGAGAATGTACCAAAGACACAGAAAAGCCAGGAGCCACGGGACCACAGTGAAGTGGCAGGCCTATGCTGGTGGTGTATAACCGCGCATTAACCAGGGGTGATGGGTTTGTCTTAACGTTGTGTTGTGTATATATATATATATATATATATATATATATATATATATGCACACGAACCTCACAAGGTTTTAAGCATATTTTCTTCGGTCTTCTTAAACTCCTAATCGGTTCTCCTCTTGCATGCAATTTGTGTCGACGATCCTTCCATTTCTATTTACTAATTGGCAATGGTTGCATCCTCCTCCACCATTGCTCGGTGGTACTCGGTATTCATAAACCATCGCGGCATTGATGTCAAGAAAACCTTCACCAGGTCTCTCTACATTCGCCTTCTCGAAAAGGGATTGACGGCCTTTCTGGATGAAGAAGAATTGCAAGCAGGATACAATTTTCCTTCACAAATAATAGAGGCTATTGGAACCGCCTCCGTCCATGTAGCGATTTTCTCTCCCTGATATGTTGAATCATCTTGGTGCCTTAATGAACTCCTCCTAATGTTGGAGTCAACTGCTCCAATTATTCCTGTGTTTTACCGTGTCACGCCTGCTGAGGTTGGGTGGACGCAGGGAAAAAATGGAAATTATGCTCAAGCGCTAAAAGCACTGGTAGAGAAGACAACTCATGAAGGGAAGCTGCGATATGACTCCAAGTCTATTGAAAATTGGAAAAACTCACTTTCTCATGTAACAGACAATAAGGGTTTCAAGCTGGAGGTCCGCAATGGGTGAGAGCACAACCTTTCTCTCTCGATATGGTAGTATTTTATGTTTGATAAACTGACATTATAGACGTTTGTTTCTTACTAGTTCTATTTTTTTTTTTGTAAATAAATAGGGAGGAGCTGCTAGATAAGGTGGTTGCATGTCTGTTGAAAAGGTTGGAAAAACTAGATTTGAACGTGGCTGACTATCCAACCGGCTTGGATTACAAGCTCAAAGATTTTGAGGATACAGTCTTGTTGCAGCAACAACAAAGCGGAAAACCTCAGATTTTGGGGATCGTGGGGTTAGGTTGTATAACTTCAACCAGCTTGGATTACAAGCTCAAAGATTTTGAGGATACAGTCCTGTTGCAGCAACAGCAAAGCGGAAAACCTCAGATCTTGGGGATCATGGGGTTAGGTTGTATAACTTCAACCAGCTTGGATTACAAGCTCAAAGATTTTGAGGATACAATCTTGTTGCAGCAACAACAAAGCGGAAAACCTCTGATCTTGGGGATCGTGGGGTTAGGTTGTATAGCTTAAATCCTGTTTTTTATTTGAAGTCAAAGAAAATGTAGCTAAAGGCTCTCTAAATTCGTTGCAGAGAGAACTTTTTAAAAGCTTGAAAGGATCCACATAAGATCAAGAGTGGAAAGATCATCAATTTATAAGCTAACTGGGCTTAGCAGACAACACTCCGGAGAGCTCTTCTGCTCCCAGGATTCACTCCCAAGAACTGAATATGAATATCTGATACATAAGTTCTTAGAATCTTGTAATGGAATTCCCTTATCATTAAAAGTGTTAGGAGCACATCTTTATGGAAAAGAGATATCAGAGTGGCAAGACAAATTGGGGAGTCTTCCCAGTGAGGTAAAGGAAAGGCTTAAAATTAGTTATGCCCTCGATACAGAGGAACAATGGATATTTTTAGACATCGCATGTAAACAGGGATACAACCATAAGCATATGGGAAGGATCAGGCTGGAAAGGAAGGGGGGTTTCAAAATCTACAGGAGAGATGTCTTGTGGAAGTGGATAGTTAGAATGTGATACATGTTAGAGATTAATGTTGAAATGTTATACTTAGACAATTGTTAGAAGAGATTTTTATTGTACGTTAGAATAGTGTTTGGGTGGTTTTCAGATCCACATATTCAGGATACTGTTAGTAGCTATCCTAGCCTATATAATTGTAAGCAATTTATCAAATTGTGAAATAGATTGTGTGAGCACAGACTCACTTGTGATGTGCCCTTGTGGCCTCACTGTTATTGAGATTGATCTTTTTTAGTTTTTAATTTGGTATCAGAGCGTGTGTGAGGGTGTGAATTGGATTTGTGGCTTTGTTTGATGCGTGAGATCCCTCCTCATGTGATTTGGTCGTGAGATCCCTCCTTTCACCTTTTATCAAAGATCCCTCCTTGGCTTGATTTCTGGTGGAGCTACGCATAATTTCTAGTTGCACGTTGTGTAGTGTCATTGTTGTAGTATGCTGAGGAGATAATGTTGTTGTTGAGTTGCATAAGACCCTCCATCGTTATTTTATTTTGATGAGTGGCGTGTAGTTGATAGGAGACCATCTGCAGATGTGTAAAGGAGATAGAAGAAAACAATTGTTGTGTGATTGTATGTCACCGCAGAGATGGATCTTTGATACGTGGTCCTCAACGAGTGCTAAAGAGAGAACCTATCCGTCACTTAGAGGAAATCACTGTAGTTCACTGGCATTTGTGAGATCACTACTTATTTTTGGAGAATCACAAGTTGTTGAAGTTGGTGTGAGCGTGGAGTGTTGTTTGTGCGGAAAGAAATCCTGTGTGGAGGAGCCTGCGTGAAGGAGCCCATGAACCTTTGTGTGGAGGACACTGTGTGAACTAACTGCTGCATGCATTTTGTTTTGAGTGCCTGTGTTGTTTGACGGGTAAGAGGTGTGCCCAAATCGTTTCATTGGTGAGGTCGCTGCCTAATTGTTGCATGGAGTAGTCAGCAACGTGTGAGGGATATTCCTACCTGGTGTGAGGAATACACAATGAGCGTGAGAAGCTGTCGTTGTTTGATTGGAACGCTGCTAAGTGATAGAAGTCATTGCTATTTAATCGAGTCTTCCACCTGTTGTTTAAAGAAGCCGATTTGATTGTCATTGTTATGATCACCACCATTCTTGATTGTTGCCATCCACCTTTGGAGGAGCTGCGATTGATGAGAACCAACAAGAATTTGGAGAATCAACTTAGCCATCATGTAAAAAAAAACAGTTTGTATTGATGTTGTAGAAATTGAAGGGCGTTTGCAGCTGTTGTTGAAGGCCTCAAAGCTAAGGTAGAGGTGAGAAAAATCTGTGAGGAGGTCAATGCCAATTAAGTCTCGATTGTTGGCGCTAGAAGGAGGGCATGAACCTCCGTCAAATTCCATTTCGGGAGTCTATAACAGTGAATGATGAGAGGAGTGAATTATAAAAGTCTAAGGAGCCTGGGATCTAGTGTAATCGTTGTTGTGGAAGATAGTCAAAGGAGCCTGTGATTCTAGATTTGTTGTGAGATTTTTGTAAAGCATTATTGGGCAGTGGAAGAGAAGCCCCAACTCTATACGTCCCATCCAATCTGTATTGTGTAGTTGTGTTTTGACTCTATTACAGACGGACTTTTCAGGTTCCAAACACACGCGTTCCATTCGAGATCCGTATTTTGTGAGTGTTGTGGGTTGAATTGTGGAGTGAGCGATCTCAATTCTTTTGAGATATTTCAAAAGTCATAATTTTCATAAAGCGCTGGAATTGCTACATGGAAATGTGCAGAGCCATGAATGAATCCAATAGAAGATGAAGTTGTAATGGGTAAGAAAAGGAGAATTAAATAGCGTCAGAGAGAGCTGAAACACGTGTGGAGGAAGAATCAGCATGAAGAGTTATTATATTCTGAAGATCAATATGATGTGTTTCCAACTAAAGAATCCATGTTTGATGAGCATAATGCGGAGCTAGATCAAATCAATGAAGTTGATGGTGAACCTATAGAAGATGTTGAAACCCAATGTGGTCAGTCGCATGTAGATAATGATGATTGTAATGAAGAAACTGCCATTGTGGTAATGTATGATGAGGAGAACATGTCAAATGAAGATTGGTTGAAGATCAAGAAGGAAATACAATATATTGATAATTTTCTAAATGTAAGAGAACACCTGCTTGAAATAATGAATGATGAGGAATCTACAACGATAGTGAATATTGTAGAGGAAATTGAAAATCATGTGTTAGATGATGTTGTAGACAATGTCAATACTGAAACTGCAACAATAGAGCTGAGAGCACCGACAGAAGCAGACAAAAAATGAAGAAGAGCACCCAAATGCAGTGCCAAAAGATTTTGAAGAAGATTTGAAGTTCCTTGAAGAATGGCTTGAAAATCCACAACATATTGAAAACTGCATAGCAAGAGAAAAAGATGAAAAGAACATAAATTGTATTGATTTGAATATTCTAACGAATGGTTTTGAGTTTGCAAGTTTTGACATTTGGGAACAACAAGATGAAGTTGTTGTAGAAGAAAAGGACATTGTAGTATTCACCTACAATCAAGATTTGGAATTTGTTGATGACATTATGGATGAGGAAGCAACAATGGATACATCTGATGAAGTTCATGGCATTTTGATGTATTGGAGTCCTGAAGAAATTAGATTTTACTATGAGTTAATGTTGCAGCAAATTGATGATCAAAAGCTCAAGAGTAAAAAGAAAATAACACAGAATGATATGTGGTTGTAGTTCACTTACAAACAAATTTTCAAAAAAAAAGGTGAAGAGGACAAACATGTACAATCTGAAATAATTTTCAGATTGATGACAAACTCCAACAAGAAGATTAAGCATAAGAAGCTCAGATTGATGATAAACTCCAACAAGAAGATTAAGCATAAGAAGCTGAAACATGGAATTTTCAGCAAAAGAGGTAGACCTAAATTGAAAATGCATAGAGGCTTCAGAAACTGGAAAGGGAGGAAGAGAAAAGTTCACTCATACATGGAGTTGAAACTAATTTTAAGTTTTTGTTTGAATTGTCCTTTGTAATGTTTGTAAGCCTAGCTGAGACTAAGACCAACAAGCATGTTATGCATTTTTATTGTATTAAATCCATTTCTCCATTAATGGGGAGTGTTAGAGATTAATGTTGAAATGTTATACTTAGGCAATTGTTAGAAGAAATTTCTATTGTACGCTAGTTTTCAGATCCACATATTCAGGAGACTGTTAGGGGCTATCCTAGCTTATATAATTGTAAGCAATTTATCAAATTGTAAAATAGATTGTGTGAGCATAAACTCACTTGTGCCCTTGTGGCTTCACTGTTATTGAGATTGATCCTTCCCAATTTTTAATTATACATATGCATGAGCACCTTAGAGATCTCGGAGATAACTTGTTACAACAATCATCTGTAAGTGTTCAATGATTCAATCCTTTATAGATTATTCATAAAAAGTTTGGGATTAATTCTTTAATTCATCAGCGTTTTCCAAGAATAACTAGCATTTTAACTTTTAATTCATCATCTCTGTTAACGATCGTTTTTCAAGAATGGTCAGGTTATATGTGTGCGGGGACTTAAGATGGATCTTAGTTATTATAATAATTACGATTATGTATTGAGCCGTATTTCTACGATGAGGTTGCAAATTCTTGACACTGAAGGTGTTGTCTTGGAACACATTTTGGGGAGGATGGAGCTACCAGAGATCTTATGGCTCCGTTGGATAAAGTGTCCATACTCTACCTTGCCTTCCTGGATTCCACTGAAGAACTTAAGGCATCTAGATGTGTCAGGGAGCGATTTAAACACATTGTGGGAAAGTGAAAGCGAATCACAGGTAATAAGGAATTTGTTTTGTTATCTTGGTTTGTTTAGTCGATACTAATGTCGCACCACAATGTTGTGTGAAACTGAAGAGCATACCCGGGTTGGGGTATTATACAAAGATTAGGACTCTAGCTGTTAGTGGATTCTCTGAATTAGAAGAGCTGCCAAGTATTGAAAATTTGGAATCTATTGAAGAGTTTTACGCATTTCCATGTGTGACGCTGAAGAGCATACGGGGTTAGAGCAGTGGGCAAAGCTTCGGATGCTCAATGTTCGTGGGTGCTCCGAGTTAGAAGAGCTGCCAAGTATGGAAACATGGTATCTATGGAGGAGTTTTGCACAGAAGAATGTATGAAGCTTATTGTGATTGTTTTAATTTTGAAAAAATATTATATAATATTTATTTAATTATTACATAATATAATTAAATTGCTTTATATTTTAAAAATTCTATCTTAGGGATAAACACTATTTTTTTTTAATAAAAATATCATAAATCACAATTAGTGCATAGTCCATAAAATAAAATAAAAAGATGTGAATTAAAAAATAATTTTCAACAATATTGAAAACATAAAAGAAATAATATTTGTTTTATTCATTTTGTAGATAAGTTAATTATTTTTTTTTTTAAATAAAAGATGGGACCTTTCTATTAAAACTTAATCCAAAAAAGGAGATACATGCCAGTTATGCACCAGGTGTCCTGCCTGTAGAGGAAACCAGGACACCTGGCTATATCACTGTGACAAGTCAAAAAAAGATGGAAAGCATAGAGCCACCCTGCCCGTAGGAAACCAGGGGGCATAATCTTAACTAACAGTAGTCTGCTAATGTAGTATCTAAGACTATGTCTACTGACAGCTAGAGGACTCCTGTCCTGAGAAAATATAACAGTAAACTTTAAGAAAAACATGCTAAGTCTGTGACCTTTTATCCGGGGCGTTCTTTGTCTTCCTGTGCTGCTGGAGCTCGAGTTGGAATGGCGTATGGCTGAGCACAGGTAGGACACATTTGCTTGGGCGAGGCACAGGAGTGAGCTGTAAGCAGCATATCCAATCTCTGGTTGGTGCAGACCACGCGAAAGTTTAAGTCTTCGACGAGGCTTCTGAGATCGAAGATAAGGGGCAATTGCTCCGGAGGCAAAGGAGGCGGCGAAGTCGACCGTGGCTGAGCTTCAGCAGGACCATGACTTTCCTCGTGCTGAACCGGTGTAGCTTCCATATCCTGTTCCTCTTCAATGGTGCAATGCGCTGGGCCAGGGTCGCCCTCCATCGCCTGTTCGGAAGAGGTGCTGCCTGGAGGAGTGATACGAAATACGCGGGCAAGGGGGTCCCAATCGTCGGGGAAGGTGACCATTCTCTGGTTCGAGAAGTCCAGTGGGAGCTGAATGCTTGGATCCTCTTCAATGACTGTGCCAGGTGGTGAATTCTCTGCCCAAATTGCCTATCGACGTCGTCGTTTGGCTAGAGACAGAGCACTCTGAATTTCCTTATGTCGTTTCCGGCGGGAGGCGGCTGCATACCATCCCGCTCCCCTGCGTGGCTTCCCCCTCAGGCGCGGCATGGCCGGAACAGAGAGGAGAGCCAAGAAATCGCGTTGCACAGAAGGCTGGTCGAGCATAATGGAGCTCGCGATGTGGTTGATGAGCCAATATACCATAATAAACGCCATTAAAGTTCCGAGCTGAGTGCGCTGACGGATCGGACCGAGGGCGCTTGTGCTGAGGAGCTCCATTCTACGGAAATGGCAGGGGGTGACGCAGACAATGAATCGCGGAGTGTGTGGGGAGGACGGTAAATAAAGGCCCCCCGCCTCCCCTCGCCACCTCCCCTTGCCACCTCGCTCCCCCTTCCTATACGCGTGTCACCCCATCCGGGGTGTAGATAAGTTAATTATAATTAAAAGTGAAATCACAAATTATTATAAAGATTTTGGATAATTATTATTAATCTTTAATATTATAATCTTTAATAAAAGACTAGATGGATAAGCATATAGAGGGATCAATGCGTTTGAGGTATGAGAAAACCCCTCAAAATATTACATATGCACTTTATGGTTTAAGCTAGGGTTGACTTTCATTAAATTGGATAAGCCATAAAGTGATGTTTACCTTGATACAAAGAAAGTAGATCCGTTAGTGTTTTTAGAAAATAAGTCAAGTTGTGGGAGATGGAGTGGAGGGAGAGGAGAGTTCTTTTAGTGGAAGCCTAGGGTAGGTGGAAGCAGGAAAAATATTCAGTAACACGCTTATATTTTTGCCATGTTATCAATGCCTAAGAGGATAACAATGCATACATGATGGATCACATGACAAATCTTATGGATGACATGGCAAATCTTATGGATGCTGTCTGGGAGGAAGAAGATGCTTTGTGGGCCAAAGACGGTCTTTTTCAACCAGATGAAACATACAAACATCTGTATAATCTCCAATGTGTAAAAGTGACAGGTGGTTGTCATGTGAAGTCTGGATCTAGTGTTGAATTGGGAGAATCTTCAAAGTGTTTGATTGACAATAAGGAAGTTCACGAAACTTCTAGGGTTTTTCCATTAACCTGGACCGATGAGAAAGATAGCCCGAAAAACCCTAGATCAAGATATGAAATTAACCCTTTGGTTACAAAAGTAGACTGCTTCAAAGCTATAGAGAATGGGTAACCCCGATTGTACAGAGGTCAAGCGAAGCCAAAGAGACAAAAAAAAAGTTTGCAGGTGCGAAACAACCGACCTCTTTATGTTATGGGGAAGGATGTATCATTAGAGCGGGCTACATGTTTAACTTCAAAGGCTTTGGTGGGAAAATTTTTCTACCTGAAGATGAAAAAATCAAATCTTAATAAGTGGATTCAAGACCACTGGAAACCCTTGGTCGTCTATTGTCCCCATTTTAGTTTGTTATTGAATCACTAGATCCCGTTTCATTTCTTATCGGAGGGAGATCTGTTAAAGATTTCAGCTAGTCCATGGATTATTGGTCGTGGGGTTCTGATGTTCAAAAGATGGAAACCCAGATTTAATCCATACACAGAGTCCTTTTCCAAGCGTTTTGTATGGATGCTCCTCCCGGACTTTCCGGTAGAGTTATGGGTTACACAAATCTTCATAGATCTAGTGAACACTGTGGGAAGGTTCATGTATTTTTACAAGAAGACCTTGCACTGGAACAATAAAAGAATTACATGGGTACTGGTGGAAGTTGATTCAGAAAAGGGTTTTTCGGAGGATATAGAGGTGTCTACATGGGATAGTTCTTCATCCAAGTTTTGGATTACTGGAGGGAACCATTTCGATTCCATCATTGCTACCAGGCAAGGATATCAAAGAAAAATGTTCTTTATTGATCAAAATAGAGCCAAAGGAAGGTGATAAAGGTTCTTAGCGACCTCAACTGCCCTTGGATTTTTTTCAGATCCACCCACTCCAAGCAGTCAGAAGAAAAACTCTTTTCTTAGTAAGATGACTATTTTTTTCCCCTCTTTTTTCAATAGTTTATCAAATGAAAAATTCTTCATGATAATGAGGAGTGGCTAGTAGAAATTTTTGGGGTTTTTTGGGAGAATGTTTTAATTTTTTTTGAAGAACTTCCAACCAAGAATTTGATGTCTGCTGATAAGGTTCCTCTACAAAAATTAGAAAACTAGATGATGTTAATGACCCCTACACATCTTGGCTCTCCAAACCAGTTTATAACAAATACTGGTTATGAGGAAACCCAAAATCAGGCCCTAGATCAATCTATTTTTAATTGGGACCCCACTCCTTACAAAGAAGTTCCGTAAATTGGCTCCCCTTCTTTAGAACTGAGCAATGTTGGTAATGTTGACAAATTTGAAAATTTCTCAAAAGAAGAAGTTTGTTGGCAGACAAGTTTCAAAACCCTCCTATAAAGAGACCCTTAAAAAAACCCCTCTTCCAGTTTATAATTCAAATGAAGCTGCAAAACAGAATGTGGATAGAGCCAATGTGACCATTCGTAAGAGCAAAAAAAAGATTAAAAAAGGGGTTATAGGTGTTGTAGAGGGAGGCTTGGCACCTATTATTAACTCCTCCCCTATACAACCTCATGCTTCTCCTTCTTCCCCTAGGGTGCTTAGAGCTTAGGAGCCCAATTTGGGTTTTCCCATACGATCATTCTATCAATGAATCTTAGAGGGGTTGAGGGTGCCCCTAATATGTTAAGCCTAAAAATGGTGATATAGTCAACTAAACCTGACATTATCTTCTTCTGGGAAACTATGTTTGATAGTTATAAAGCCAAGGAATTCTTCTTAAAGTGTTTTCCCTTATGGGATTATGTAGCTATTGATGCTACAAACCTCTCTGGAGGCTTAATTTCTGGATGGAATCCTTTATCTGTTGATCTTCAAGATTTTCATACTTTTGTAGGTATTCTGATGGAAGGATGCCTTAAAGGAGTTTCTAGTACTACCAAGATCCTAAACTTCTTTAGTCCTTATCAAGACAGACTTTCCTTCTGGAAATCACTGGAGGAGAGTGATTTCATAAGAGAGGAAGGATTGATAATTGGGGGCAATCTCAACTTCACAACTTCAATGAGAGAAATTTGAGGGTCTCGAGCTCGGCCTAATCATTTGGCAGATTATTTTTCTTATTTGTTTTCCTCTGCAAACTTAGTGAACACTGTCCCATAGGTTATCTCTCCTACTTAGAGGAATGGTCGTCTAGGCAGTGACGAGATCTCAAAAAGATTAAACATATTTTTTATGAATGTTTATTTACTGGGGAGTGGTCACAGTTGCAGGTCATGGGTTATAAACTCCCTTATTTCTGATCCTAACCCTGTGTGTCTTCAATTTGATAATCAAAAGGAAAGGTCCCATTACCCCTTTAAATTTAATCTTGCCTGTTTACAAGAGCCTGATTTTATTTTGCTTATTCAGAACACTTGGTGTTCAATGGCACATTGGGAAGATTTTTTAGCAACGAAACTGTTAGTGAAGAAACTGTTTTTTTTTTAAAGATAAGGTAATCCTATGGAAAAAAGAGAAGAAGAAAAAAATACAAGTAGAATTTCTTAAACTGGAATAGAAATTGGGTTTCATCTTTAAAAATTGTCCTTCTCAAATTTTCATAGAAGATGAAAAAGAACAAATCACTTTCCTAGTAAGAAGGAAGGAGGATCTCCTTAGACTGGAGGAAGAGTCTTGGCACCTCAAAAGTAGAGCTATTTGGATCAGAATGGAGATAGAAACACAAAATTTTTCCACAAATTTGTAGAAAGTAGGAGGAGGACAAATACTATATGGGACATTATAGATATGAATTGGAATCAACAATCTAGTCAAGACGAGATAGCAGACACGAATTATAATTAATTCAAGTCCCTCTTCAAAACCAAGGACAATGAAGATATCTTATCCCAACTACAAGTTATAAAAGAGATTCCAAGGTTTTTCTTAGATGAAGAAAGTGATTTCTTGGGAAGACAAATCACCTTACAAGAGTTGGAACATGTTGTTGAGATCATGCCTAAGGACAAAAGTCTTGGGCCTGATGGGTGGACCCATGAGTTATTTCACCATTTCTTTGATTTGTTGGGGAAGGACCTTCTTGCAACCATTGAGGAATCAAGGACTATTGGCAGTCTAAGTGGTTCCCTTAATGCAATTTTTGTGGCTCTCATTCCAAAAGAATCCAAGCCAATTTCCTTCAACAACTTTAGGCCTATAGAATTATGTATCTTTTTTTATAAAGTCATTTAAAAAATAATTTCTTTTAGGATTAGAGATAATTTAGCTATTTGTATCTCGGAAGAACAATTTGGTTTTCTAAAGGACATGCTAATTTTTGGTGTTGTAGGTCTTTCATAGGAAAGTATTCATTCGCAAAGACTAATAAATTAAAGAATTTAATTCTAAAGTTGGATCTTAAAAAATCTTATGACAGGCTGAGCTAGAATTTTCTTAGGTTGTTGTTGATTCAAATTGGACTGAAGTGGGAAGTAGCTCAGTGGATAATGGGATGTGTTACTAGTTCAAATTATGCAGCTTTGGTTAATGGTGTTCCAATATGTTTTTTTAAAGGGAAAAGAGGATTAAGACAAGGCTGCCCATTATCCCTTTATTGTTCCTTTTGGTTGTGGAGGCTTTCAGTAGGATGATAAAAAACCTTGTCTTGAAGGTAAATTATTTGGTCTCAAAGTAGCAAAAGGAGTTGCATTAACACATATGTTGTTTGTGGATGATGTGTTGATTCTTGGGATTGACTCTTTTGAAGAATGGACAGTTTTTAAACAGATTTTAGATTTATTTTTTCAAGCTTTTGGAATGGAGGTTAACTATCAAAAATCTTCTTTCCTATACAACAATCTAGAATCTTACATGCTGTCCAACTTTGAAGATCTGTTTGATATTCCTTTATTTCCCTTAGAAAATGGTTTGAGGTACCTTGGTTTCAATTTGAATATGAATGATTATATGGTTGTATACTAGATATGGTTGGTTCATAAGTTGGAGAAAAAGTTAGGACACTGGACCTTCTGATGGATTTCTATGGGAGGTAGACTAGTATTGCTAAATTCTACTCTTCAAAATCTACCAGTTTATTGGCTTACTTTGGAAACATTTCCAGGAAAAATTCTTATGTCCTTCAGGAAGATCTGCACAATTTCTATGCAAAGGATTAAAGAATCCCTCGGGATATTATCTTACTAGTTGGGACTTGATAAGAAAACCACAATCCTATGGTGGTTCGGGCATTCATAATATCAACATGTTTGCAAGATCATTGGCTACAAAGTATCTATGGTGTGCTCTATTTGGAACTAGCATGTGGAGTCAATTTATATTGAAGAAATATTTAAAAGGCATGGATTTGGTTTTTTGGTTATGTCTGCAACAATCCCTTTCTCTATTGGATTCAAATTTCTGGAGAAACCTTTTGGACTCTATGCCTCTTATTAAGAATTGGTTGTCTTGATCTATAGGGAATGGCAAGCATGTACTAGTTTGGAAAGACCCTTTTATTAGATGTGGCTCCTCATATAAATTATCTCCATATCTACTAACACATCTCATGTCTTCTATTCAAATTTACACTATTGCTCGCATATCACATTCTTCACAATACAATATTTCGAGTTCTTATGATTGGTTGGATGCTTCATATTTGAATTTGGAGGGATATATTGCACTGAAATGGAGGAATTATATAATGAATCTAAGAACGAATGGTGTCATCCTTAAGGAGGTATGCGACTTTCTTGTTTAGTCTTGGAATCATGCATCTGGCCCTGTCTCGACAAATATGGCCTATGAAGCTTTAGTTTCACATCACTGCTTCATGGATTCAGTCTGGTGGTATCAAACAATTTGGAAAGTGAAATCTCCATTAAAACAAATACTATTTGTCTGGCTTTGTTTGAATGATTGAATTCTTACTAGTGTCAATTATCAAAAAAGAGGTGGCATAGGACCCTCATTATGTCCTTTATGTCTCAATATTGAGGAATGTATGGAGCACTTATTGATCACCTGTGAAGTATATCAACATATATGGTAGGAGGTTTGTGGGCTTCTCAAACTTTATGGTTCATGGTATAAAATGAATCTAAGTGAGAATCTTTTACAGTGGTTTCTCACCTTTCCACATCAGGGAGTTGTTCCTTTTTTAGTTCTATGGTGAATTTGGTGTTACAGGAACAAATTCCTTTTCGAAGATTGCTCTAGGAATGAACATACTCTATGTCTCGGAATTGTGTCTTCTATTAAAGAGCTTCCAAGTGACGATACAAATTCTCCATATGATTTGCTTCTTAATCCTATATATTTTGATAAGAGACTGATTGGATTTTTCGATGGTGTTTCTTCAAGAGGTGAATGTGGTTTTGGCATAGTATTAAGGCTGAATGGGTCTCATTACTACAAACTATTTCTAGCTATGGATCCTGGAAGTAACATTGAATATGAACTTCTTGGCCTTTGGGGACTTTTATCCTTTGCCTCTTATATTCACATATGAGATTATGGTGGCTAGGGATTCAAAGACTGTTCTTGATTGGTTTGAGGGAAGGCAATGGCTTTAGGTTCTCTCTCTCCTTTCCTAGAAGCATAAAATTTTGGAGCTAAAACATCAATTCTCTTGGATCCAAAATTTCCATATCCATTGTCAATTCAATACCTTGACAAATTCTGTATCAAAGGAAGGTCAGGGTAAAGAGTTTTGTCATAAAGAATCAACCATCTCTGGTTCTATTTTTGTCTTTTAGTAATTCTTTTGTAGTCACCATAGAATGATGACTTTAAGTTTTCTAATTTTTCTTAGGATGTTGTTGAAGAGTACATATTCGTGGAATTCAAAAAGTCATATGATTCTAGTATTATGTAAACCTCTTTATAGGTTTTGAATCAATATTAGTTTCATAATATTTCGAAGTAAATATGAAGGCTTAGATATATGAGACGGTCCAAGTCATCTCTTATGACTGTGGTGTCTTTAAATTCTTTGTAAAGTTTCATTTGATTCTTAATGAATAACAATGGAACTTCTTTTTCCTGGGGGGGGAAAAAACATTGTTGGCACAGGGGAAGACCCAGGGTTCAACGCTACAACAACGCACCAACAAAAACCTAACTACCAGCCCTTTTGGAAACACCTACGAAGCAGATGAAGTCTCACCCGAGGTAGAGGCAGGGGTGATTGCAAGACTCCATTGTCTGCAACCTTAGCTGGGACACAGATCTACGATTGCAACACCTTAAAAAACACTTAGCAGTTACAGTTCGTTAATTTTCAACCTTATTTTACAACGTAGCTAAACCCTAACAACATATCAGCGCAATATTCATACAGATCCAATAGATTCAAGTACTAAGAATACCAACATAGATCAGACCTAATATTTATTCACATTATTCAATACTAAGCTACCATATTATATCCTTCCAAGCATACATCAGAGCACTAAGCATTCAATCACATAGACAAGAGAACAACCATAAAGCACATAGCAATCACAATGCAGGATATACGTGGTTCACCCCCACCCTAGGGATACGTCCACCAACTCTTCTTATTTATTTATTTTTGTCAATCTTCTACATGCACAGAGCCATGATATCTTACTCAGTAGAGGACAAGAGATCTGTGCACCTCGCTAGATCCTCCTTCCCTGAAGTACAACACAAAGCCTTCCATAGTCTCTCACAATCACTTGCACTTAGCTCTTCAAGTCTCACACAATATGCATAAAGCAATGACAATTACCACTTGCACTTAGCATCACATACTTGTCCCTCCTTCGATCACAAAGATCGAACTCTAGCACTTAGAACATTGTCACACTGGCCTCTTCTTACATCACCTAGCTATCTATTTATACATTACAAAATGGGCCTAAACATGGGTAAACCCATGGGGCAACATCCCCATTCCCGTTACATAATCCCAAAACCCAAAAATCCCTAAAAAGGGGCCAAGATCCTATGATCTATGCTTCGAATTACGCTCCTTCTTCGACATCCTGTTGAAGTCCCAAAAGTAGGTCAAACATGACCAATGATCCTTAAAAATTGGTCAAGGGCTACAAGCCCCCAACACTCACCTATGACTTGTCCCAAGTCACTCTGGTCTGGGTATCTATGCTTCAAAATCCTCAAGCTTGGCTCAAGCTGCTTCAACCTTTTGTTGTACTAGGGCCTCCTGCTCAACGAACTCTTAGATGACTTCTTCGTTGACATGTCCCTCTAAATGGTGTTCGACTGTAGCAACTACTTGTTCCAACTCTGCTCCTCGGCCTTCAATCTCCTCAAACAGTTGGCAAGCTTCGTCCTAGACTGGTTGGAGCCTTTGAGTCACTTCCATGACTTTTCTATGAATGGTGTGGACCTGTTGTTGAGTAGTGCATTTTTCTTGGGATTGCTTCATCCTTTCAATTACTGACAGGATCTTTGAATGCACCTGTATTGTTGCTGCTTGCTGCTTTTCCTCCTAGAGTTGTGACTCTAGTACCTTCAGCTCAGTATCTTCAGTGAGTTTCTCATAATTATGTGCATTGCAAGCACTTAGTTGTTTACATTCCAGAGTGAATGCTCTGATCCTCTCGACTGTGCTTCGGGTAGTGGCTTATCTTTGATCTCGCACATCCTGTGGGGTACTTGGCACTGTTCATAGCTTGAGGTCTGTGCTTCTCTATTGAAGCTATTGGATAGCTTCCGCAAGCTGCTCTACTTGGTGTTCCATTGGGTCTTCCTCCTTTTTCTCTAAGCCTGTCACAGAGCGAAGTGCTTTGCTGACTACTTCTTTTACTCCCACCTGCTCTACGAGAAACTGCTCTTTCTCTGGTTGGATCTGCGCTTTCTATTCTTCAAACTTAACTTGAAGGGAAACCTTCTCTTGTTGCACAACTCGACGTTGATCTATGACTACTTTTTGTACTTGCTTTAGGGTCTCTGTGGCCTATTCAATTTCTTCTTGTGTGCAACGAAGGTGAGCTTCAGTTGCATCAACTAGTCTACGGAGTTGGGCAAGCTCATATCCAAAATTAGGTGCTTCTGATGGCGGGGGCGTAGTGGATACTGCGTGGCTAGATTGAAGGGCATGTTGTACCCCTCTAAGTTCAACCTCAATTCTATCATACATCTCCTCCTGCTTGTCTTCATGTTTCTACAATATGTCTTGTGAAGGATCTGCTACAGCTACGATGATAAAGTCGAAGTCATCTACAGTGATCACAGTATGCATCTTAGTCAAGGTGGCTCTAGATTTCTTTCGGGAAGTGGGTTTCATGGGAGTAACCTTCCTTTTCTTCAAGGGATCGACCTCATCAGCAGGGTCCCTAGGCGGTGTTACTTCTCCTTGCTTCTGTTGGTCCTCTTTTCCATTTGTCTCTTCTACTTCATCATTACCCCCTCGTCTAGGTGATACTAAAGCAGTTCCTTCTGATGCGATGCTCAAGTTTTGGACATCTTTGGTCTTCTTCCTTCTGTTGGGTCTAGGATGATCCTTTTCTTCATGAGTGGTCTCAGGGTTATCGATTAATTCAGGGTCTAACATTTTTGCGGGGTCTACGGGGATGAGGAGTTTTGCAGACTAGTCCTTTGTGATCTCTTCAAGGTCCTCCTCTGTGAGCTTGTAGTACGATTGAAGCTCTTATTTGTGGTCATCTATGCAGGTAATAATATAAATGAAGTGTTGATCTACGTTGAACTTCATGAGGTATCGGGACCAATGTAGGGTATTCGATGTCATCTGAAGGACATCTTCGATAACCCTCTTCAGTTGGAGATAATAGGTATGAAAGACTGTGCTCAACTTTCACTATTTTCCCATATTGCTCGAGTACCAAAGTGTAGTGAACTTCATAGGGAGCAGCTCAAATGACTCAATGTCCAGAAAGGTTGCACCTTTCGGTATTTCCCAAGCTGTAAATGTGGTGAGGATCAAGAGCCAACTAAAGTGGAACTCATATCCCTAATCCTGAGCTTCACGGTAGTCTAATTCCAGCTAGTTGACCAAGTACTTCGCCCAGTTCATATGGATTCCTTCTACGCATTTCCCGGCTAGGTCAACAATGAATCCTATGACTTGAGTAGGTCGGTTCTTCCTCACTAGCTTCCCTGCAATTAGTTGGTAGTCCAAGAACACTATGCCATTCTAGATGGAAGCTACCTTGTAGCCTCATGTTCCCTTTTCTACATCTCCTTAAGTGTCCTTAATTCTCTGTGTGAGGGCATGGTCGAAATCCTTCCCTGGGTAGAACTCTTGCGGGTCAGGTCCTTGCATGCTCAATCTGGTGATCCTATGGATCAACATTGGATCAACTATGATGCGTCTATCTAGCCATAGATAGCGGCCATGGTAACATGATAGCAGGAGCTTAACATAGGCATTAACCTCCTAGTGCCTTCCAAAGTTTGGGATCTTCACCACATTCAAGAGGGTGGACTGCACGAGGTTCATAGTCCATGACTGGGCGATTATTTTCATGTTCTTCCCCTTCATCCTCGTCAGATACCTGTAAGGAGAAATCATTTATAATTCTTGCGGTCACATAGGTTGAAGATGCTGAAATTTAACATCGCGATCTTATCTCTCTGCGTTTTGAATACACGTATCCCCTTCGGGAAGTACGCAGTAACCATGGTGTAATCAAAGTCCCTCGGGACACTGTCACGACTCACCGCACTGACCAGATGCGGGATGTAGTTGGGTAAGATGGTCGGGATTAACTTCGTGTTTTCTAGATCATATCTATGCTTGGTTCTCTTCTCTGCTATCGGTCGGGATGGTCCGAATCCGCGAGTAGTCGACGGAGAGGCTTTTAGTCCTCGCGTTGATGAAGCTTGAATTCCTATGGACATCACTCTCTCGACTATCATATCAATTAAAACTTCCTCAACTAACTTCTCCACAACACTGAGCTCATTTGACATGCAAGCTCTTGATTGGAAAACTCGGGTAGATGGATGAGCGCTTAAAGTAATAGAACCGATGTCGATCTTACTAAGAAAAATGAAGTAGCAATGGGTTCTCTTGTTATCTCCGATACAATTCACAAAAGTGTTCTCGGTGCAACAATCGATGGACTAAGTAGACACGATGTAACAGATCTCTCCAACAGATAAGAAGCTTTCCATCAATGCAGTTATGTCCATTGTGGCATGGTCCCAATGGTCCGATGGCAAGATTTCTAGTCATAACTGTTGTTCTAACCATTCTGGAACGTCGGTCCAATGGTTATAATGCTTCCAACGGTCATATCGCTTTTCCATGGAGAAGTGCCATGGGGCACTGTTCTGATATCTCAACGAAGTTCCAATTTTGCAAATCTTCCTTCTATGAAGTTCCCTTTGGGCCCTTTTATAATTTTTTTATCTTTTCTCTCTTCTTACTGAGTTTTCTATCCTTCTTTCCAGTAATCTTTGTCTCGGTATTCCTTTTTCCATTATGATTCTTGTCTTCTTTCGGCATAGCAACATCGCGCTGTTGAGATTCTTTCATAGGATTAGAGAGTAATATTGATTCTCTATTTGGGGTAGGTGCTCTTCTCATCTGTGAATCTTCTTGTGTTCTTTCAAATTCGTTGTCCAAGTTCCTGGTTCTAAGTAGCTTCAATCTGTTCTCCTGTTTTGCAATCAAGTGTGCTATCCTCCTAGTCATTAAATATTTTAATTCCTGCTTTTTTTGTTCTCAAGTGTGCAATCAAGTGTGCTATCCTACTGAATGGTGCGCCCCACTGGATGACTGAAACCCTAGCTGGTTCAGCCCTGATGAAGGAGGCCTCAAAATTCTCTAAAACTCTCCAAGAATATAGATCGGTCTATGAGAATCCTGTGGGAGAAGTTTCAGACTCAGATCTCAAGCATATCTCCCTAGATCTGAGTTTTAATGAATCACAGGACGTCCCCTATGGCTCCAAGACATCCCAATCTGCAGACAAATGTAGAATGATGATAACCCTCCAGAAATGCCTCAAACTGATGGTCCTACCCCTGCAAACAAAACCCAACTATCGGAATGGCACCAGGCCCTCAGGATAAGCTAGATCGAACCTCCCTCTAGATGATAGTGTGCCCTTGCTGGAAACATAAGAACAGTATGACCTGCTACCTTCTGAAGCACTAGATGGAGATGGGATGAGACTAAAATGGTGTGGAGGAATATTTCATCCCCGAGACCAAGTTACGGAACAAGGTGAGTGGATATTTCACAACTGAGTTGCTCACAAGGGTTTGTACAACAAAACCCCCAAACTGAATTCTCAAGAGCAATAGCAAATGCTAATCCAAAACCAGAATGAGTAATAGGTGTGCCCCAGCCTCT
>SNQJ01S0036654.1:87061-137674 GCA_010110895.2 Picea sitchensis
TAATCTTCTATTCTTCTGTTGAGTTATCTTTTACTCCTTTATCCTTTTCCTTTCTTAAGTCAACTTAAAAATATAACTTTTAACTTCTTGACTTTCCCCCCCTCAGTGTGAGACTATGACGTAGTAGGGGTGCCCAGGCCACTGAGTCTCCTCATCACCTCTCTAAGAGGTGGGGGACATTACATTCCAGGGCATTCGTTAGCAAGGTGTCCTGGTCTTCTGCAACTATAAAAGAGGGGCAATCCTCTTTTTTTCTTAAACGATCCCCAGCCTTTCCTGTACTGCACACTAGGATCATATTAGCTAACCTGCAAAAAATTCTTTCTAGGATCCTACATCCATTTGTTAGTCCAAATATTCTTTCTATGCATAGGAACAACATATCTTTCATTATTTCTATCAGATCTACTCATATCAAAACTTCTCTCTTCTAGTTGTGCCCTAGTTTCTAGACTAGGATAACATTTATCAAACATACCTAGATCCATACTCTTGAAACAAAAATTTCCACTAATCTTACTTTCAGTAGAGCACAAAGCTTTTAGATCTAAAAATTTTCACTATTCTTACCTTTATTGGAGCATAAAGCTTCACAATCTTACCTCTTTTCTTTGGATCTAACTTCTCTTCTTATTATGGAGCTTTACATGCCAAGTAGAATATTGTGCACTAAGGCAACAGAGCTATGCACAAAGCTTTATTTCTTTCCTTTAGTTCCCAGCAATCATAGTTTTAGGTCCCGACAACGAAACCATTTGTTGGCACAAGGGCAGACCTAGGGTTCAACGCTACAACAATGCACCAACAAAACCCTAAATACCGGCTCTTTCGGCAACATCTACGAAGCATATGAAGTCTCACCCGAGGTAGAGGTAGGGGTGGTTGGAGGACTCCAATGTCTGCAACCTTAGTTGGGACACATATCTGTTATTACAACACCTTAACAAGCACTTAGCAGTTACAGTTCATTAATATTCAACCTTAGTTTACAGCGTAGCTAAACCCCAACAACAGATCAACATAGTATTCATATAGATCCAATATATTCAAGTACTAAGCATACCAACATAGATTATACCTAGCATTTATTCACATTATTCAACACTAAGCTACCATATTAAATCCTTCTAAGCATACATCATAACACTAAGCATCCAATAACATAGACAAGAGAACAACCATAAAGAACATAGCAATCACAATGTAGGATATACGTGGTTCACCCCCACCCTATGGCTACGTCCACCAACTCTTCTTATTTATTTCTTTTTGTCAATATTCTACATGCTTAGATCCATGATATCTTACTCTGCAGAGGACAAGAGATCTATGCACCTCACTAGATCCTCCTTCCCTAAAGTACAACAAAACATCCTTCCACAGTCTCTTACAATCACTTGCACTTAGCTCTGCAAGTCTCACACAGTATGCACAAAGCAATGATAATTACCACTCGCAATTAGCATGACATACTTGTCCCTCCTTCGTTCACATAGATCGAACTCTAGCACTTAGCACACTATCACATTGGCCTCTTCTTACATCACCTAGCTATCTATTTATACATTACAAAATGGGCCTAATCATGGGTAAACCCATGGGTTGACATCCCCATTCTCTTTACATAAGCCCAAAACCAAAAAATCCCTAAAAAGGGGCCAATATTCCATGATCTCTGCTTCGACTTGCGCTCCATCTTTGACATCCTGTCAAAGTCCCAAAAGTAGGTCAAACATGACCAATGATCCTCAAAACTTGGTCAAGGGAAAATAAGCACAGAGAGGGATCATATCCATTAAACATATAGATGGATCAAATCTATTAAGGTGCAAACCTTCCTTAATTTTTATATTTGAAGGCATTAAGATCCTAATTTTGGAGGTTACCTAGATGAAACCTAGAATCAAAGAGGAGAGAAACAAATGTAATATTGGTGAAGATAAATTTTTGTGATTATTATTTGGAGGATTCAATGGTACTTAAATCAATGAAGTGGATTGATTATTATTGAAAGGAATTCAATTCTATTTAAATGGATTAAGTGGACATTTACACTATGTTAATCCTAGAATCGTTTCACTCCCCCATGCTCCTAATGCCCTCAGTGATGTTAGGGGTGTATGAAAAGGGTAGAGGGGAGAGTGGTGAGAGTGAAGGGTGATGGGAGGTGAAGTGGATGTGGTGGTCCACTTCATGAGAACATCATGAATACATAACATAATTCCATATATTCATAATAAATAATCTTTTATTTACTATCCATTTTACATATTTTCTTGACATCATATGAAATACAATACGTGTATATAAATACACGTGGGGAATGATAAGTCATGCTCTTTATGAAGGTCATAATTTATCATTTACATTATAATTCCTATTTACATAATAAAAAACCTATAACATATTATTAAATAATAATAAATGTAATATATTAGGTATCTTACAAGCCTTACTCCCTTAAAGATGCTTTGTCCTCAAAGGTTATTAATAAAAGACTTATCTCTTTCTCTATTTTGTAATATTGTCTCTTAGTTCTTAATTCTTGAGTATGTGATTATTGAGGACTTGAGATGATAGAATATTTTAAGCATTGAGTAGAACTGCCAAATTGTAAAGGAGTTTTCCCACCCTAATTCAATCTCTTGTGAAACTGTGTGTTTACAGGGTCCCTGGGAAAAACTTGATGTATTTTGACTACCCTGATAGATTCTACTTTGATCACCACTTTAGTGGAAGTAATATTCTTTGGAATATCAATCATTTGTTTATGTCGATACATTGATTGATTGAATTATCGACTTTTGTGATTAGGATGTCTATAAGACATCCTTGCAACTTGATCTTTACTTCTTATACTTGTAGTTTTTTGTTTATTAAATTTTGGAATTGAGTCTTCTTCGTACTCCTAGTTTGCTTGTACTTCGACATTTGAAGACCTCTTTACATTAGTTGGGATTTGCATCCTTTTGAGTTGTAAGGTTGATTGGATCTTTATTACTTCCTTTATCCATAATTGCGTTGTTTACATCTGAAGACTTCTCTAGTTCCATAGGTTCACTCATTGTTTCTTTATCAACCAATGATTATTTGTTGATAAGTTGATCTATTTTGTTCTTTAGTGACTTGTTATCACTCTTTAACTTCTTAATTTGTGTGAGTAAACTTCGATTACGAACCCTTAGGCGTAAAATTTATTCCTCATTATCTGAATTTTTGACTTCACTTATAATATCTTGATTCTCAGGCTTTTCATCTTTTTAATTTTTTAATCAATTTCTGATTAAGGTTCCTTAGGCATGAGATTTCTCACTCTTTTTTGATTAATTTCTCTTTGAGACCTTGATTTTTTTGTTCTAAATTTTGATTCTCTTGTTGCTTGTCTTTTGACTTCCTGATTTTTACTAGTAAATTTTGATTATGATTTTTTAATATTGATATTTCTTCATCTCATTCTAGTAAATCATTGTCCATTTTTTNGAGACCTTGATTTTTTTGTTCTAAATTTTGATTCTCTTGTTGCTTGTCTTTTGACTTCCTGATTTTTACTAGTAAATTTTGATTATGATTTTTTAATATTGATATTTCTTCATCTCATTCTAGTAAATCATTGTCCATTTTTTGTTTTTTGGTTTTTAGTTATTCAATTTGTGCGATGAGTTCTTGATTTCTTTCTTTGAAGTAAAGATTAATTTTCTTTGTTAACCCATTAAAATATTTTTCTATCTCAATTTCTAGTTGTAATTTGTCATTGATTTCTTTATAATTTCCTAGTTCGTCTTTTAATATTAGTGATTGTATTTGTGAGTTATCTTGATATTATTCCATAGTAAATGATTTCCCACAAATTGGACAAAAGCCATTGTGATTTTTAATGTCTCCTTTATAAATATATATTCCTCCTTTGAATAGCTTGAATATTACTTTGATTGCCTTCCAATTTAATAAAAGGTATTAAAAAACCTTAATGCTTCCCTTTATCTTTTTAACCTTATCACTTTTTATTTAAAATAACTTTGTAATTTATGAAAATTTATCTTTTTCTTTTAATACCTTCTCTTCTTACTTTTCCTTTATGAATATCCTTTACACAAGTTAATTGGGTGCCTTATCACTTTACTAAAATATCTTTTGACTTTGGTTGAACTAATATTATGCCAATATACGTGTATATACAAAGTTGTAAAAATTTACCATTGTAATTTTTTTTTTATATGGTACGTAAATACCATGGGCCAATGGTTTACCAAAACCCTGGGCCTGTAAACCACCAACAATAGAATCCAAATTTACTCTTCCTTGTTCTTTGGAGCTTTTTCTTTTAAATTCTCCCTTGTTTTTGTTCTTCCTTTTTCTTTCTTTTATTTTTTTTCTTCTCCTTTTTTTCCTTTATTATTAATTTTTTTCTTCTCCTTCTTGATATCTAGTACCAACTTCTTCTAATTTTCTTGCAGCGAAAGGATTATTTCTTCAATGGTAATTTTTTATGATTTTATTTTTTAATGGAAAAATTACTTAACATGGGCAAAGACCTAACAATGATTTTTTTTTTTTAATGACAATTTTTGATGATTTGTTTTTAATGACAAAATTCCCTAACATAGTCAAAGTTCGGGATTTCTCAGAGAAACTCTGAAACAATTGGGTTGGCCAAAATTTGGATCGAGACTCACTCTGATACCAAATGAAGTGGATTTGGTGGTCCACTTCATGAGAACATCATGAATACATAACATAATTCCATATATCCATAATAAATAATATTTTATTTACTATCCATTTCACATATTTTCTTGACATCATATGAAATACAATATGTGTATATAAATACACATGGAGAATCATAAGTCATTCTATTTCCAAATGTCATGAATTATAATTGAATTATCATTTACATTATAATTCCTATTTATATAATAAAAAACATATAAAATATTTTTAAATAATAAGAAATGTAATATACTAGGTATATTAGAGGAGGAAGGGGTGATTCTGGGAATCACACCTCCCCAAGGTGTATGGGAGGGGTGGGAGAGGGTTGGAGAAGGAGGGTAGTGGGGGCAGGGGAAATTCTAAGAATCACCCCCTCTGACCCCTTGTTCTCTCCCCAACACAAATTAGTTTTTTTTTAAGTTTTATTTATTTATTTATTTTTGGATTATTTTTTTTTTAATTTTAATTTTTTTTTTAAAGAAATTTGTTTTCTTTTTCATGTTTTTACATTTTATTTTATATTTAGGACTTCTTTGGGTCAGATTTTCATAAATGACACTATATTTAGTTTCATTAACATGATTCCTTGGGCTAGCTGGTGGTTCTAGATGTGTGGACTATAACATCCCACTCGTGCAAGCACATGATATTGACTTATTCTTTGAGGACACTTGCGTGTAAGTGATCCGGTTTTAATATATGTTTTTTGTTTCAATTGTGGATTCTTATGATGATGTTGATGGATTTGATGTTATGTTATTGGATTTCTATGTATTGACATATGCTATTGACGAGTTTCCCTTGAGTGTGCAGGACACTTGACGGATTGAGGATGCCGATGGCATCAATGGACCTCCTTGGACTTTGAATCGAGTCAGGGAGTGGACTGTATTGGTTTGGGTATTTTATTTATGAATATGTGACATATGATAGGGTATATTATGATGTTGTTTATGGATCATTGATAGTGTTTCATTGATGGATGAGGCTGACGATTGCTTGATAATCTGATTCACATTAGGAGTAAAGGGGCCATGCACAACAACCAAATATTGAGGGAGAGGTGTGGCAACAACCTTGTCACAACCTACTAGAACTTCCACCATGGTTCGAATTGTAGGTTAACAATTACCTAGATCGAGAGATCGACAATGCTGTGAGGGAAGACTATGACAGTCATTGACGAAAATTCTAAGGGGCACGCAATAAGGCTAAGTCCTTATTCCTTAGAGGCTCTTAGTCTTTAACAAGGTCGCTTGAATGGAGTATTGACTCCAAGGGTTGGAAAACCACCAAAACCAGTCAAAGGAGAGTGGCACCCTTGGAGCACGGAGTGCATCTTGAAGGGCATGTTGCAGTATAAAAAAAAATGAGTCAATGAATCTAGGTTTCCTAGAAAACTTGAGCAAATGCTGAATCTTAAAATCTTGAGCACCTGCCTAATTAATTAATTGATTAATCAATTAACTAAAGAATGAATTTATTAAGTATAATCCCTAAAGGTCTAGGCATTTGCAAATAAAGATTAACCTAGCCTAAGTCTAAGTGAGTTAGGAGACTAAAAACTAAAATTTTAAATTAAATGATGAGGGGATGAAATAAATCAAATTAAGAATCAATAAAAATAAAACAAATATAAAGGAGTGATTAATACATTTGTGTAAGTAAACACTAAATTAGAATTTAAATTGAGAAATGAATAAAGCATAAAGATGTGTAAGCATAGAAAGGTATCTAGTCTAGTATAACTAAAGAACTTTCCTAAATTAAACACAACTCAGTTTTAGAAAGACGTCAATCATTAAAAAGGAAATAAAGGGAGTAAAGGGACAACTACGAGTGATTTTAGGAGTGCTTTTAGGATGGCTGAGGGAAATTGACATTTAATTAAATTAAATGGTGGATTTATTGGTGCAACTAAGGGAACGAGTGACAAGTGTACGGGGGGAGTAATTCCTAATTAATTTAAAAACAAAATGAATTAAATGTGCAAATGGAAAATGGTCATTAAGAAAAATTCTATAAAAGAAATGGCTAAGAGGAGGAATGAATGATGAATGGTATGAGTAAGGTTATGCTGCAAAAATTCTGACTGGTTTTACTTGTGAGAGTTGGGATACCCAGCTCGAGAGAGAGTGGTAGCTCTACCTTGCGAGGTGAGTTGGGGGCTAGAGTATTCTGTTTGCGATTGTGTGTGGCCCCTTTGCGGCTCAGGGGGCTAAGGGGAAGAAGAGTACCCCTAACATTGGTTAAGAGGTACTGGTGAAGTCCATCGATTAACAAGCAACCAAGACCAAGAACATGACACAAGATCCACATTGGAGATCGACATTAGTATTAGAGGTCACTGGTCCTGATATTTATTTGTTATTGATTAGAACTTCATGTAATTAGAAGAAAGATTTCAATTTTTCATTTGTATTCAAGTAATCTTGATGTATTCAATTGTGCATGGAATGATTGTATATTATTTCAAATGCATTCACTCTGCTATTCAAAATTGGTTTATTGTCATGTCGGATAAACGGTCAATATATTTTATGGGTTTTCAATTATGATTTTCTGAGGATTTATTGGGGGGAATCTTGGTTAAAATATCTAGGGTTCTCTACCAGTAATCTCAGCTCTGAATTTATGGAAAACGTATTTTCACCGCCAAATTGATCCAAATTCATAATTCATAATTTCTTATGCTTCAAGATAGTTGCAATTTTGGAATTTACCTTGAATTACTAAAATTCTGAGTATGTGATCCGTGGTGATTGTCTCATTGTTAGTTGTTTCAGAGTTTGAAATTTTATTTCACTGTTAAATGAATGGAAGTCTCAAATTCGAGTTCGTTGAAGGCTACCACTAATCCACAGTATATTATCCTTATGTCTATCTGGTTTAACCTTCGATTCGAGTTATGGATAGTTCCTTTAGCATGTTTAGGAAATGAGACTCGCCTTCTAGCTGCAAGTATTTGTCGTTGGGATCTACTGAATGAATCCCTGCATATTTCAACCTCCTTGTAAATGATAGTGCCTTCACAAGTTCTGGAGATTTTATTTGTGGATCGCCGGAACATTTCCTCATATACTAGGAAGTGATCTCTTCGAACGTTTCATGGGAATGCAACCGTCCTTTTTAAAAAAAAAACCATGATGATGCACGACCCCTTTCCTTACCAAATTCTCCCTTTCGTTTGGATTTTTACTTTGAAATTATGGATTCCATGGGTCCATTCCTCGGTGCCTTGAGCGTTGAGAGTGATGCTTATTGGTGCGTGGGCATTGGATCTCCCTTTCACCAGTGATGTAAGCATTGCCTCTCTTTCTAGCGGTTGAATGCTCCTTCCTGAGAAAACATTTCCTTTGAGAAATTACCAGCGATTGAATACGCCTCCCTCTCACATGGTGGAAACTGGAACCCTTATAAGAAAAGTGAACCCGTGTTCATCGGGGCAGGTGGACTCACTGATCATTAAAATTTTGCGCGGATTGATGGGTGGTAGTGATAGAAAATGTCCATCACATAATCTCCCTCGACTCACGCTGTGTTGTTACTCTCATGGTTTTAGAGGACTGAGATCTGGAACCTATGTTGAATTGGGCTTGGATTTTGCACGGGTCTCACATCTTAGCCAAGACCAATCGGTGGGTACCAACCTCTGCATTTTAGATTCATTGGGAAACAGTCACTTGAATTCCAGTTGTTGTTGAATTTCTAAATCCAAGATACATGTATGTGTTGAGATTACATTTAAAGGTATCTCCTTAAATGAATGGGTCTGGTTGTTTCCATTCAATGGTAGTTCTTAGATTAAATCACCACCCTCCCTTTTTGGATGGTCATTACATTCATTTGTTTTTTCCATGTCATTGGCATTTTTGAGTTTCCAAACAAATTTACCCCATGCAAGAAGCCTTCACACCTTTAAAATAAAACTTGCTATATTCACCGAATTCCACATGTCACATTTAGTCTAGTATGAAAGGAGAGTGGTATTCTGATAAATCCTTCATTGGTAATGGTGATTGAACCCTTATTTGTTGTTACAATTTTTCTTAGTTCATTTATATGGAAGGTAAAACCGTTGATTGCTTCATTAATTGATCTTTATGATTTGACTCCCCTGCACTTTTAAATGGTTATGTAGGTGGCCTAAGATTCTTTTTCTTAGCTTAAAGTAATTGATCCTTAAATCTTATTAAGAGATTTTGTTATGCAAAATTTTGTTACCATGATGCTATGTTTTATTAACAACATAAATAGGGTGAATTATGTAATAACTCCTCCCAATGTGTATTTAGATTGAGAGGATTATCTTCACTTATCCTTACCTATACCTAAGTTGGGATATCATAATCTTGCTGGAAATAACTAGTTTAGTACCTTCCAAAAGAGATTATTCATATTCCCTTAGTTATCTTATAGTTAGTGAGAAGATTTATTTAAGTAAGTGAACCCTTCATTATTTATTTTAAGGGACATAAAATACATGGATATGCATGCAATATCTAGATGGCACCTACTAATTAGAAGTATAGAATCTTAAGTTTTAGTTGATAAGTTTATTTAATCTGATTACATATTGTCGATGCCCTATAATTGAAGTTTATGGTAACATTGGTAGAAGTACCTTATGGTGCAGAGTAATGGAATAACTATAGTTCTAGTGATGAAGGATTTGACTTAGGTTGTGAAATTGTCCTTGATTATATGAGAAATGGATTTTGGGTTATAAATTTTACTTATGATAGTTATGGTTCAAGTTGAAGTTTGATTTACCAAATTTAGCCTTTCCTACCATGATGGAGTTACAGATAATAGATCATACTATGTTAATTTGTTTGATTCTTGAGCAAGAGATTATTTCTAAAATTATTGATGTTAAATTCTAGGAGTGATGGATTTTTATGATGGTCGAATCTAGTCTTGATTTCAGTGTATGATGGGATTACTAGGATATTGATACCTCATTGTTCATCATAACATTTTCCATCCCTGAGACCTTAATTGGTTAAAATCAATTGGATCCTAGGCTTGAGCGATGCTTATGTGTCCTGGAGGTCCTAAACTTCCAGGGTAGGTTGGGCGGGTAGTCATTTTAATATTCATTATCTGATTGATGTGTTGATGTGTCACTATCCTTTTTCTTGATGTGTTGAATGCGTCTTTATTGATTTCAATGATGAGTAGTTGGTAATGATTTTACTTATGATGTCGTTGATTTTGTGTTGCTATGATTTATATTTTTGACGTTAATTTCCTAATGTAATTTTTTTTTTTACCTTTTATGCTTCACTTTCCTATTCATAATAGAGGGGTTGTTACATACGATATCAAAGTGGGTTCAACTCTACAACTGTGGATCATCACGCCTTCCACAATAATAAAACCTTGATTAATATCATATCGCTAATTAAAATTGAAATTGATAGTGTCGGTAATCCTGGATAGATGTCGTCGTGGATTAGACGACGTGGTTCTAGGGGAAGAGGTGTGATGCCTTCTGTAGCATCCACGCCAGAGGGGTCTAACTCCCAAGGAGAAGAAGAAGTCATTGGACATGAGAAGATTGATGTGGGGGATGTGGTTGGGTTGATTATTTCCTTTCAGATGATGTCAGAGGCCTTGATTAACCATCTAGGAAGAGATGAGGCCAGGGAGCCTGTACCCCTTGAGGGTCCACAACGCACCCCAATTGGTACTGGTAGCGTTCACAGAGAACTCGAGAAGGTCAAGTTTCTCGAGTTCTTGGGTGCCATGGATGGCACAACCACCGAGGCATGCTTGGAGAACATAGCGATGTGCTTTGCACTTTGTGACTACAGCTCCAACATGAAAGTCCATGACTACACCTCCAACATGAAAGTCCACATGACAGTATTTTAGCAGAAGGGGAGCGCTCTTCTATGGTGGAAGATGCTCCTTCCACCACTGAACATGGTCGTCGAAGATGTGTCATGGGAACTATTCGAGGAGCGGTTCTGTGAGAGGTATTTGTTAGAGGAATTCATTGAGTACCAGCTCAATGATTTCAAACCTTGCGACAAGGTGGTCGTACAGTGCCTGAGTATGAGGCCTGTTTCATATAGCTGCTTAGGTATGCTCCACATATGAACATTGAGAAGCTCAAGGTCAACAAGTTTGTGTTTGGCCTTAACACTAGCATTTGTGCAAAGGTGAGGATTCTAATTCCTTAGACGTTGCATGATGCAATCCAGAAGGCCCTCATAGCTAAATAAGCATTGATAAAAAAGAGTCAGGGAAGGACTCCTATGAGACTGACGGGACAAATGACATATGGTGCATAGTAACATCAGATACCAGCTAGACATTTATCAAGGTCTCGAGGTACCCCAAGAGGATCCATGTTGACGACACCATGATGACTAGTGACTCAGCAGCGGACTCCCTACAGAGGACCACAACACTAGCAACAGTGTTTTCCGCAATAGAAACAGTTTAGTCCGATTCAATAGAATAGACCAGCATTTCAGGCTAGTGGGCCTGCAACTTCTACTTTGGGGACCAGGAGTAATGGACGATAGATTAGATGATGGACTTGTGTAGACCCACATTATCAGCATGACTGTCCCATTGAGAGGGCCAGCTGTACACACTACAGTAGGATATTTGGGAAAGGCCCATTGAATTCATGTAGCGGTGATTAACCACCAAGTTGACCACCAGTCTATTGTGCTCGAGACATCAAGTACCATTGCTGAACAAACCTTTAGTATTTTGATAGATCTTGGTGCTACATAGATCTTTATTTCTAGTGCAACACTAAAAATAATTAAGGTAAAGGCAGTGGATCATGACGAGTTTAGCTACATGGAAATGGCTTCGGGAGCCAAGCATAAGGTTGGAGGAAAAGTTACAGACTGTATCCTTAACCTAGGATATTTTGTAATGAAGTCCAACTTGTACGTCACGATCTTAGGATCTTATTACATCGTGATAGGTGTGGACTGGTTGGAATTGCATGATGTGATACTCAACTGTAAGATGAAACGGTTGAGTTTGACCAATGATGAGGGGCAAAGACAAGTGATTTTAGGAAGAAACCAAGGAGTTTCCCTAAGGTCATTTCTTCCCTAAAACTACGGAAGAGAATGCGCAAAGGATGCAAGCTATATGCAATCCTAGCGCTTAACGACAAGGGCATGGAAGAAGGATTAGAAAACCTTCCGGTAGTACGAGAGTTTGTAGATGTGTTCATATAAGAGTTACCATGTTTTCCGCTTGAATGAGAGCTAGAAATTACCATCAACTTAAAACTTGGAACTGAAACAATAGAAAGAATGCCTTATCGGATGTCAATGCTTGAGTTACAGGAGTTGAAAATGCAACTAAAGGATTTGTTGGACCTATGAATTATACGTCGAAGTGTTTCACCTTAGGGTGAGCCTGTTATTTTCACAAGGAATAAGGATGGGTCATGGAGACTTTGTATTGACTACCATCAATTGAACAAGGCAACGATCAAGAACTAGTATCTGTTTCCAAGAATAGATAATTTGTTTGACCAAATGAAAGGCACGACAATGTTTTTGAAGATCAACTTGAGACCAAGATATCACTAGTTACGGATCAAGGAGGAAGACATTCCTAAGACTGCATTCAAGATGAGGTTCGGGAATTACGCATTTACCATTTTACCATTTGGACTAACAAATGCCCTAGGGGTATTCATGAGCTTGATGAATGGGGTGTTCCATGAATACTTGGACACATTTGTTCAAGTATTCATTGACGACATTTTGATATATTATCGAGTGATCGAATAACATGATGAACATTTGCGCTTGGTACTATAGTGTTTATGAGAGAAAACATTATACCGAAAACTATCGAAATGCTCTTTTTATCAAGCGAGGATTCATTATTTGGGGCATGTTATCTCTGATGAAGGCATCATTGTGGATTCAACGAAGGTAGAGGCTATTATGGAATGGCCTGCATTAACAAACATACCACAAGTAAGTATATTTATGGGTTTAGAAGGATATTAGTGATAGTTCGTTGAAGTTTTTTCGAAGATAGCAAATCCAATAATGGAATTGCAGCAGAAAAAAAAAGTTTGTATGGACCGAGAAATGCACGGAAGCATTTTGAAGGCTCAAGGAGTTGTTGATGACAACGTTGATACCAAAGGTCCCTGACATGGACAAGGAATTATTGGTATGCACAAATGCATCAAAGGAAGGATTAGGCCGAGTCTTGATGCAAGACGGTCGAGTGATCGCTTACATCTCTAGGAAACTAAGAAAGAATCAGGAGAATTACATGACACATGATTTGGAGTTATTGGCCATTGCATATGCCCTGAGAGTATGGAGACACTACATGATCGGATGTAAATTCGAACTAAAAATGGACCACTGTGGTTTGGAGCACATTTTTAGACAAAGTGACTTGAACGTGCGGCAAAGGAGTTGGTCAAAACTTCTTAGCGACTACGATTTTGAGATTACCTACATAAAAGGGACAATGAACACAGTGGAAGATGCGTTGAGTCAGAGACCACACATATTTTCGGCGATACCTCTTCCGTCAAATCTTCGAGACAAGATTATAACTTTACAATGCGATGATGACTGGTATAAAGAGGTTAAGGAAAATATCGGCCAAGACACCATGTTGGTACCGAAGTTCGAGTAATTTACATTAGACAACGACGGTTTAATGAGGTATAATAACCATATTTACGTAACTCCTAATGATGATTTGAGAATATTAATCTTAAACTAATTTCATAGAGAAGTGTACATGGCTCATCCAGGAATCACGAAGATGAGGGAAGACTTTAATCCCTTTTTGGCACCAAGAAAACCGTAACTACCAGCCCTTTTGGAAATACCTGCGAAGCAGATGAAGTCTCACCCGAGGTAGAGGTAGGGGTGATTGCAGGACTCGAGTGTCTGCAACCTTAGCTGGGACACAGATTTGTGATTAAAACACCTTAACAAAGCACTTAGCAGTTACAACTTGTTAATATTCAACCTTAGTTTACAATGCAACTAAACCCTAACAACATATCAATGCAGTATTCACACAGATCCAATATAATAAAGCACTAAGCATACCAACATAGGTCAGATCTAGCATTCATTCACATTATTCATCACTAAGATATCATATTAGATTCATATAACACACATCAATGCACTAAGAATTTATCCACATAGAAAAGAGAACAACCATAAATCACATAGCAACCATAACACATGATATACATGGTTCACCCCCACCCTGGGGCTACGTCCACCAACTCTTCTTTATTATCTTTTGTCAATCTTCTACATGCACAGAGGTAGGATATCTTACTCTGCAGAGGACAGGATATTTGCGCACTTTTCTAGATCCTCCTTCCCTGAAGTATAACACAAATCATTCTACATTCTCTTACAATCACTTGCACTTAGATCTGCAATTCTCACACAGTATGCACAAAGCAACTACAAGTACCACTCTCACTTAGCACTTAGCATTTTCTCTGCCACTGGCCTCTTCTTACATCACCTAGATATCTATTTATACATTACAAAATTGGACTAAACATAGGTAAACCCATGGGCTGACATCCCATACCCGTTACATAGACCCAAAACCCAAAAATCCCTAAAAAGGGGGCCAAGATCCTGCTATCTCTGCTTCAAATTGCACTCCATCTTCGACAGCCTGTCGAAATCCCAAAAGTAGGTAAAACATGACCAAGGATGGTCAAAACTTGGTCAAGTTCCAATAGGCCCCCATCACTCACCTGTGACTCATCTCAAGTCACTCTAGTCTGGGTAGTGGTTCTTCAAAAGGCTCGAGCTTGGCTCGAGCTGCTTCGACCTGTTGTTGTGCCAGGGCCTCCTACTTGGTGAACTCTTGGATGGCTCCTTCATTGATAGGTCCTTCTAAACATTGTTTGACTGTAGCGACTACTTGTTCCAACTCAGTGCCTCGACCTTCAATCTCCTCAAACAGTTGGCAAGCTTCGTCCTGGACTGGTTGGAGCCTTTGAGTCACTTCCATGACTTTTCTCTTGATGGTGTGGACCTGTTGTTGAGAAGTGCATTGTTCTTGGGATCACTCAATCCTTTCAATTACTGATAGGAGCTTCGACTGCACCTGTATTGTTGATGCTTGTTGCTTTTACTCATGGAGCTGTGACTCTAGTACCTTCAACTCAGTATATTCAATGAATCGCTCATAATTTTGTGCACTACAAGCACTTAGCTATTTGCATTCTAGAGAGAATGCTTTGATCCTATTGACTGCACTCTGGGAAGTGGCTTCTCTTTTATCTCGCACATCCTGCGGGGTACTTGGCACTATTTGTAGCTCGAGGTTTGTGATTCTCTATTGAATTTGTTGGATAGCTTCCACGATCTTCTCTACTTGATGTTCCACTGGGTCTTCCTCTTTTTTCTCTAATTCTGTCATAGAGTGAAGTGATCTGTTGACTGATTCTTTTACTCCCACCTTCTCTGCGAGAAATTATTCTTTCTCTTACTAGATCTACACTTTCTCTTCTTCAAACTTATCTTGGAGGGTAGCCTTCTCCTGCTGTGCAACTCAACGTTTCTCTATGACTACTTTTTGTACCTGCTTTAGGATCTTTGTGGTCTGTTCAGTTTCTTCCTGTGCGCGACGAAGGCGAGATTCGGTTGCATCAGCTAATCTGCAAAGTTGGGTAGGCTCATCTCCCAACTCAGGTGCTTCTGATGGTGGGGGCACAATGGATACTGTGCGGCTAGATTGAATGGCCTCCTATATCCCTCTAAGTTAAACCTCGATTCTATTGTACATATCCTCTTGATTGGCTTCATGTTTCTGCAAGATGTCCTACGAGGCATCTGCTAAAGCTGCGATGATAAAGTAGAAGTCATATACAGTGAGCACAGTTTGCATCTTAGTGAAGGTGGCTCTAGATTTATTTCGGGAAGTGGGTTTCATGGGAGAAACCTTCCTTTTCTTCAAGGGATCAGCCTCATCAGTAGGGTCCCTAGGCGGTGTTACTTCACCTTGCTTATGTTGTTCCTCCTTTCCATTTGTCTCTTCTACTTCATCATCACCCCCTCGTCCAAGTGATACTGAAGAAGTTCCTTTCAATGCGATGCTTAAGTTCTGCACTTCTTCGGTTTTCTTCCTTCTGCTGGGTCCAAGACGATACTTTGCTTCATGAGTGGTCTCAGGTCTACTGATTAGTTCAGGGTCCAACATTTTTGCAGGGTCTATGGGGATGAGGAGTTCTACTGACCAGTCCTTGGTGATCTCTTCAAGGTCCTCCTCGATGAGCTTGTAGTATGATTACAACTCTTCTTTGTGCTTGTCTACACGCATGGTAATATAAATGAAGTGTCGATATGCACAAAACTTCATGAGGGATCAGAACCGATGCAGGGTATTCGACATCATGTGAGGGACAACTTCGATAACCCTCTTTAGTTGCAGATAATAGGTATGAAAGACCACGTTCGACTGCCTCTATTTTCCCATATCGCTCGAGTACCAAAGTGTGGTGAACTTCGTAGCAGTGGATCGAATGGCTCGAACGACTCAATGTCTGGGAAGGTCGCACCTTCCAGCATTTCCCAAGAAGTAAATGCGATGAAGATCAGGAGCCAGCTAAAGTGGAACTCATAGCCTTGATCCTGAGCTTCGCAGTAGTCTAATTCCATCTGATTGACCAAGTACTTCTCCCATTTCATATGGAGTCCTTCTACAAATTTCTTGGATAGGTCAACAACGAATCCTGTGACTTATGTAGGTCAGTTCTTCCTCACTATCTTTCCTGCGATCAATTGGTAGGCTAGGTGCATTGTGCCATTCTGGATGGAAGCTACCTTGTATCCTCACGTTCCCTTTTCTACATCGCCGTAAGTTTCCTTAATTCTTTGTTCCAGGGCATGGTCGGAAGCCTTCCCTGGGTAGAATTCTTATGGTTCAGGTCCTTGCAGATTCAATCCGGTGATCCTATGGATCAACGTTGGATCGATTGTAATGTGTCTATCTAGCCATAGGTTGTCGCCATGGTAACATGAGAGCGGGATCTTAACACAAGTGCTAACCTCCTGGTGCCTTCCAAAGTGTGGGATCTTCATCACATTCAAAAGGGTGGACTGCGCAAGGTTCATAGTCCATGGCTGGTGGATTATTTTTGAGTTCTTCCCCTTCATCCTGGTCGAATACTTGTAAGGAGAAAGCATGCTGTAATTATTGCGGTCACCTAGGTTGAAGTCACTGAACTTCAATGTCGCAATCTTATCTTGTTGTGTTCGGACTGGACATATCCCCTTTGGGAGGTACGCAGTAACCATGGTGTAATCAAAGTCCCTCGGGACACTGTCATGACTCACCGTACCAGCTAGAGGCGGGATGTAGTTGGGTAAGATGGTTGGGATTAGCTTCGCGTTTGCTAGATCATATCTGTGCTTGGTTCTCTTCTCTACTGTTGGTTGAGATGGTCTAGATTTGCGAGCAATTGATGAAGAGGCTTGCACTCCTCGCATCGATGAATCTTGAATTTTTGTAGACATCACTCTCTCGACTATCATACCAATTAAAACTTCCTCAACTCACTTCTCCACAACACTGAGCTCGTCCGACATGAACACTCTTGATCATAAAACTTGGGTGGATGGATGAGTGCTCAAAGAAATAGAATCATTGTCGATCTTACTAAGCACACCGCAGTAGCAATGGGTTCTCTTGTTAGTTCTGATACAATTTGCAAAAGTGTTCTCGGTGCAACAATCCACAGACTAAGTAGACACGCAGTAGCGGATCTCTCCAACGGATAAGAATCTTTCCATTAATGCAGTTCTGTCCATTGCGGCATGGTCCCAATCATTCAATGGTGAGATTTCTAGTCATAACTATTGTTCTAACCGTTCTGGAACGCCTATCCAACAGTTATAATGCTTCCAATAGTCATATCTCTTTGCCATGGAGAATTTTCAAGGGGCATTGTTCTGATATCCCGGTGAAGTTCCAATTTTGCAAATATTCCTTCCACGAAGTTCCCTCTAGGCCCTTCTTCAACTTTTTTACCTTTTCTCTCTTCTTACTGAGTTTTCCAGCCTTCTTCCTGGTGATATTCATCTCGGTATTCCTTTTTCCATTCGGATTCTTGTCTTCTTTTGGCATAGCAGCTTCGCACTATTGGGATTCTTTCATAGGATTAGAGAGTAATATTGCTTCTTTATCTGGGGTAGGTGCTCTACTCGGCTATGAATATTCTTGTGTTCTTTCAACTCTGTGATCCAAGTTTCTAGTTTTAAGTAGCTTCGATCTGTTCTCCTGTTCTACAATCAAGTGCGCTATCTTCCTAGTCATGAAATCTTTCAATTCCTACTTTTCTGTTCTAGGGCCTCCTCTTCTTTTCTTCCGGTCTGCTCTTTCTCGATCCAATTTTTTCCTAATAACATGGTAAATGGAGCATTGTTCTCAATGAAGCTAACAACCTCAAAATATTCCTTTGTCGAAGCTCCATGAGCACTCATAGATACCTGGGTGAGTCTTCCACATAGGTTTATCATCTTTCCCCTGAATAATCCTATTCCTTCCAATGAAGGTGTCATATCGGGATTTCCTAAAGCTTCCCAAGTTCTTAATGTCATGATGTTTAAATGTGTTTCCTCATATAGAACACAGTCTATGTTGAAGTATCCTATTCTTGCTTCTATGCATTATTTTTCTTTGAAGATCTCTGATAATTTGATATCTCTATGATCATTTAGGGTTTCTTTCATTTGCAGTAGTGCAGTCTCTGATTCTGTTTGGGGTTCTTCCATGGTATCCGTTTTGTGACCTTACTCAAGGTTTTCTTGTCTCATATTCATTCTGTCAAGCTTAGCAATCATTTTAGGGCAATCTAAAACTTCACGGTCCATATCTTTACAACAAAGACAACTAGGTCATTTCCAAGGAATTCCTTAGAAATATGTCTTGGTCTTTTGCAACTGTAAAAAAGGGTTAACCCTCTTTTTTTCTTAAATGATCCCCAGCCTTTCTTGTACTACGCACTAGGATCATAGTAGCTAACCTGTAAAAGAATATTTCTAGGATCCTGCATCCATTTGTTAGTCCAAACATTCTTTCTATGCATAGGAATAACATAGATTTCATTATTTCTATCAGATCTACTCATATCAATCCTTCTTTCATCTAACTGTACCCTAGTTTTCAGACTAGGATAACATTTATCAAACATACCTAGATCAATACTCTTAAAACCAAAATTTCCACTAATCGTACTTTTAGCAGAGCACAAAGCTTCCATATATAAAACTTTTTACTATTCTTACCTTTATCAGAGCACAAAGCTTCGAGATATTACCTCTTTTCTTCCTACCTGACTTCTCTTCTTAGCATAGAGATTTACGGGTCAAGTAGAATACTACATACTAAGGCAAGAGATCTATGCATAGAGCTTTCTTTCTTTCCTTTAGTTCCCAACAATCACAGTTTCAAGTCCCGACAACGGAACCATTTGTTGGCACAGGGGCATACCCGGGGTTCAACACTACAAAAACGCACCAACAAAACCCTATCTACCAACCCTTTCGGTAACACCTGCGAAGCAAATGAATTCTCACTTGAGGTAGAGGCAGGGGTGGTTGCAGGACTCCAGTGTCTGCAACCTTAGCTGGGACACAAATCTGTTATTACAACACCTTAACAAAGCACTTAGCAGTTACAAGTTGTTAATATTCAACCTTAGTTTACAGTGCATCTAAACCCTAACAACAAATCAACACAGTATTCACACAGATCCAATATAATCAAGCACTAATCATACCAACATAGGTCAGATCTAGCATTCATTCACATTATTCAACACTAAGCTATCATATCAGATCCATCTAACATACATCATTTCATTAAGCATTTATCCACATAGATAAGAGAACAACCATAAATCACATAGAAACCACAATACATGATATACGTGGTTCACCCCTACCCTAGGGCTACGTCCACCAACTCTTCTTCTTTATTATTTTCTATCAATATTATACATGCATAGAGCCAGGATATCTTACTCCACAGAGGATAGGAGATCTGCACACCTTGCTAGATCCTCCTTCCTGAAGTACAACACAAATCCTTCCACAGTCTCTTACAATCACTTGCACTTAGCTCTGCAATTCTCACATAGTATGCACAAAGCAATTACAAGTACCACTCACACTTATCCATTAACACTTAGCACTTAGCATTTTCTCTGCCATTGGCCTCTTCTTACATCACCTATCTATCTATTTATACATTAAAAAATGGGCCTAAACATGGATAAGCGCATGGTCCGACATCCCATACCCGTTACATAAGCCCAAAACCCAAAAAGCCCTAAAAAGGGGGCCGAGATCCTACGATCTCTGCTTCGAATTGCTCTCTGTCTTCGACAGCCCGTCGAAGTCCCAAAAGTAGGTCAAACATGACCAAGGATCCTCAAAAATTGGTCAAGGGCCAACATCCCTTATTCTTCTGGAAAGGAATGAAGGCGAACATAGTTAACTATGTGGCGAGATGTCTAGAATGTCAACAAGTGAAGGTTGAACATAGACATCAAGAAAGATTACTTCAACCACTTTCTATTCCAGAATCAAAATGGGAGGTCATTTCAATGGATTTTATTTTGGGATTGCCACTGATGACAAGGAGGCACGACTCGATTTTCATGGTAGTTGACACTCTAACAAAGAGTGCACATTTTATTCCTGTGCGTATGACGTATCAGACACCAGACATAGATAAAGTTTTTATCAGAGAGATTTGTTATAAAAATAGTATCACAGAGCAATAAAATAAAACAAATGAGGAAATAAAACATAAAAGATACACAATACAATAGAGACATAGATATATGCGGTTCACCCAGTATGGGATATATCCACCAAAGAAATTTCCAAGTCATTTCTTTATTATTATCCAACAAATGAAGGGATACAACCTATAACACACCCATTGTAACTTCCTCTTCTTTCTCTCACAGTCTCCTATCTCAGAATAAAATATTCGCAATGATACATAGCCATAATACATTTCCCTCATAAAATAAGGTTGCCTTCTAGGGAAAAAAACCTTAGCATAACTTCTAATGTTAGATCTATGACCTTATAATGAATGATTTAGATTTACAATGAAATTAAAATATACATTTACAAGGCAATTTTTCCTTTGGGGGCTTCGTCCCTGAACCCCCGCCAGGGGCTCGCTTACCCCCAAACCCCGTAGAAGGGGTAACCCCTCTCTTCACTCCCCCACATGGAGGAGTGTACATTCTTCTGGGGTGTAAAGTCTTCATGGGGTATAAACACATTTGAAAACAAATACCTCTGAATCAAGAAGATAATCAGGCTCCACAACCAACAATCTCCCACTTGGAGACTGATCTCAACAACTCCACCACTGTTGTATTTGCTGGAATATGAATCTTCTTGGACCTGAAAAATTTCTCATCTTTATCTTCATTCTTGAAGACCAACTAAAACTGAGTAGGAACTCAGTTTCTCCCTGGTTACTCCCTTTGTTAACATGTTTGCAAAATTCTCTCTAGTGTGTATCTTTTCCAACTTCAAATGTCCATCTTCCAAGACGAATCATATGAAATGGTATCTGAGTTGTATATGCTTAGTCTTCGAATGGAAGGACGAGTTCTTTGCAAGATGAATGACACTCTCACTATCACAATACAACTTGTTATTCTCTTGCTTCTTTCCCAAATTCCTCCATAAACCTCTATAACCAAATCATCTCTTTACTAGCCTCTGTAGCAGCAACATACTTTGCCTCTGTTGTTGAAAGTGAAACAACCTTTTGCAGTTTCGAAATACAACTTACTGTTGTTCCACCTATAGTAAAAACATACCTTGTGGTGCTCCTCCTGCTATCTTTATCACCTTCCATATATGAATCAACATATCCCTATCGAACAGTGTCTGAACCTTCAAAACATAATGCATGAGTAGCAGTACCTCTCAAATACCTGAGAATCCACTTTACCGCCTCCCAATGTTCTTTACCTGGATTGTTCATATACCTGCTCACAACTCCCATTGCATGTGCAATATCCGGTCTTGTGCAAACCATCACATACATCAAGCTACCAATTGTTGATGAATAAGGGACCCTGGACATGTATTCTATCTCCTCCTGTGTCTTGGGACACATTTCCTTAGTTAATTTGAAATGGATGGCCAAAGGTGCACTAACTCATTTTTCATTTTGCATTCTAAACCTCACCAACACCTTCTCTATGTACTCACCTTGAGACAATGTCAATTTGTGATTTTTCCCATCTTTTGTTATTCTCATACCAAGGATTTTCTTTGCAGCACCCAAATCCTTTATTGCAAATGAATTAACTAATTTCTTCTTGAGCACATTTATATCCTGCATATTAGACCCTAGCCTTTTAAAATAAACACAATGATCATAATGAAATCTACTATAACCTTGTTTTGTCATAAACCTGTCAAAATTTAAATACCACTGCCTTGGAGCTTGCTTTCATAATCCCATAAGCGATAACCAAAATCATTAACACTGTATCCAATAAAGGTACACTTCTTGGATTTTTCCTCAAGCTTTGTTCTATTTTCTTTATCAATATGGGCAAATGATTCACAATCGAAATTCTTCAAAAAAGAATAGTTTACCTTTTTACATGTCCATGCCTCCTCTGGAATTCTATCAACCAAAGATCTCGAAGGTCCTCTGTTTATTAAGTAAACAAAAATATCTACAACATCTTCCCAGAACTGTAAGGGAAAACCAACATGCAATCTGATACTCCTTGCATGCTCCATGACTGTCATGTTCATCCTTTATGACACACCATTTTCTTATGGTGTTCTTGGAACTATATTCTCTCTACGAATCCCATGGTATGAACAATAATCATCAAACTCTTTGTTGCAATATTCACCTCCATTTTATGATCTGAGACACTTCAACCTTTTTCCCGTCTCATTCTCAACCTTTTCTTATGGTGTTCTTGAACTATATTCTCTCTACTAATCCCATGGTATGAACACAATCATCAAACTCTTTTGTTGCAATATTCACTTCCATTTTATGATCTGAGACACTTCAACCTTTTTTCCCCGCTCCCATTCTCAACCAAAGCTTTCCCATTTCTTAAGTATCAAAACATCATATTTTTGTCGAATGCAATAAACCCATTTTTTTCTAGTTGCATCATCAATAAAAGTAACATAATAACAAGAGCCACCAAAAGATGATACCTGAGCTAGTCCCCATACATTTGTATGCACAAGCTCTAACCTTTCATTGTTTTTTTCTTTTCCGACTCTGAGAAATCTGACTCTCTTCTTTTTTCCATAAACACAATACTCACAGAAATCCAAATCAATTTGTTTAAGATATGGAAACAAATTTCTTTTGTGAAGTATCTGCATTCCCTTCTCACTCATGTGTCCAAGCCTATGATTCCATAGTGTTGTATTCACTCCTATAGAATCTAAAGAGATAGAAGAGTCATTATTACCAATAGATAAATACAATGTACCTACCTTCTCTCCCTTTTCTATCACCAATTATCCTTTGGTGACCTTCCACACCTTATCTGTAAATATGGACATACAACCTTCACTTGTCAACTACCATTATCTGTCAATTAGATTTTCCCTTAGATCTAGAACATGTCTTACCTCTTTCAACAACCATTGGTTTCCATTTCTTTGCTTTATTTTTACCTTTCCCATTCCAACAATTTTTCATGGTGCATCATTACCCAAATGAACCTATCCAAAATCACCTTGAACATAATCTATAAAATGTTTCCTATGGGGTGTGGCATGAAATGAAGCCCCTAAATCTACTACCCAAGACTCAAAAATATTATATACAGAAAGAATCAAAGCATCTTGTATCAAATCACCTATTACATTTTCTTCCTGATTTTTCTCTTGATATCCATATCTTTGTTTCTTTGGAGCTTTGCAGTCTTTCTTCAAATGTCCTTTCTTCCCACAATTCCAACACTCTATCTTTCCAAATCTATATGTGGATCTTCCCTTCCTAGAATTCTCACGATTCCTTGATCCTTTTCCTCTATCCTTTTGTCTTCCCATGTTCTCCATGTTTAACGCATTACCTGATGTCTTACCTGTGATTTTTTGTCGCATTTCCCAACTAAGGATAACACCAACAACATCATCAAATTTTAAAGTGTTTGAACTAGAGATAGAGTTACTTACAACCATGACCAAGCCGTTCTAGCTTTCTGGAAATGAGCACAAAATTAGAAGAGCCCTGACCTCATCATCAAAGTCCACTTTTATAGAATTTAGTTGATTAGTAACCATATTACATTCATTTAAATGATCTGCAATAGACCCACCTTCTAACATCATTATATTAAATAATCTCTTCATTAGAAATTCCTATTGGACGCTGAGGGTTTTTCATATAGTTTAGCCAATGCGTCCATCAACTCCGTTTTATTTTCTTTCGAAATATTGAAAGCCAACAACGCTGCCAGGCTCAGCCGTATTGTTCCTAGTGCCTTTCGTTCAAGAACCTCCCATTCTTCGTCCTTCATGGCCATTGACTTATTTTCTATTCCACCCAATGGTAGGAATAGATCCTTCTGATATAAATAATCTTCCATCTGCATCTTCCATAACTGGTAGTTTTGGCTGTTAAATTTCTCGACTCTAAACTTTCCATCTTTCGCCATTTCTCCCACTCGAACCAGGAACCCTCTTTTCTTGCGAGTTACCTTTCGCTCTGATACCAATTGTTAGAAAAATAGGATCGCAGAGAAATAAAATAAAACAAATGAAGAAATAAAACACAAAAGATACACAATACAATAAAGACACAGATATATGTGGTTCATCCAATGTGGGCTATGTCCACTAGAGAAATTGTCAGGTCCTTACTTTATTATTATCCAACAAGTGAAAGGATACAACCTACAACACACCCACTGCAACTTCCTCTTTTTTCTCTCATAGTATCCTATCTCAGAATACTATATTCACAATGATACATAGCCGCAATACATTTCCCTCATAAAAGAGGGTTTCCTTCTAGGAAAAAAAACCCTAACATAACTTCTACCATCAGATCTGTGACCTTATAATGAACGGTCCATATTTACAATGAAATTACAATATACATTTATAAGGAAAATTTTCTTTCAATTTCTTCACCCCCGACCCCCCATCGCAGAACACTATCCCCCAAACCCCCGCTAGGGGCCCTTTTGCTCCGAGACGCCGCAAAGGGGTAACCCCCCTCTGCACTCCTCCGCGTGGAGGAGTGTACATTATTCCGGGGTGTAAAGTCTTCATGGGGTATCAACATGGTTGAAAACAAAGACCTTTGAATCAGGAAAATAATTAGGCTCCACAACCAACAATATTGTGAGATTGCATGGCATGCATAAGAGGATCATATACGATTGAGGATCAATGTTTACAAGACGATTTTGGACTAGTTTCCAAGAGGCCTTGGAAATCCAACCTAACTTTAGTATCGTGTATCAGCTGGAGACAGACGGGTAGATAGAAAGAACGAATCAAATTTTGGAAGATATGTTGCATATATATATGATGGAATAACAAAAGAGATGGGAAAATTTCTTGCCACTGGCAGAGTTTACATACAAAAACAATATCAAAGCACCATTAAGATGGCACCTTTTGTGTTTCTTTACGGACGATCATGTCAGATGCCTTTTTGTTGGGATCAACTTGAGGATAGGGTCCTGGTAGGACCAGAAGTGATCCAAGAAATGGAAGAACAAATGAAAACAATAAGACAAAGGATTAAAGAAGCACAATATCAACAAAAGAGTTATGTCGATGCACATCACGTTGACCATAGTTATGAAGTTGGTAATCGAGTCTTATTGCGGGTGAAACCACACAAGATTTCAATGAAGTTTGGAAAGGGCGCTAAACTCTCTCTTAGGTCTGTGGGACCTTTCAAAGTTGTGGAAAAGAAAGTGCCATTGGCCTGTCGATTGGCCTTGCCTGATTCTTTGAGGTGTACGCACGATGTTTTTCATGTATCCGTTTTGAGACATTATGTTAGTGATCCTACACATGTGATTGACATGAGTTCCTTGCAGGGGTCGGACTAGGGTGCACTCATGGTGGATCCAATATACATTCTAGACCATCTCATTCGATAGCTGCATTGTCGAACAATTGATCGGGTCAAGGTCCAGTGGGACAATCATATCCCAGACTCAGCTATCTAGGAGAATTCATATGATATGCGCCAACGGTTTCCTTATTTATTTGATAGTTAGACTTTTAGATCTTGTCAGATGCTTTATTTACTACACTTATATACTGTAAAACTTCGGGATGAAGTTTAAAACAAGAGGGGGTGTATGTAACATCCCTCTCTTGCGAGCACATGATATTGACTTATTCTTTGAGGAAACTTGCGTGCAAGTGATCCGGTTTTAGTATATGTTGTATGTTTTGTTGGATTACTGAGAGGGGGCGTGAATCAGTAATAGAGAAATTTAATCCCTTTTAACCATATAATCCAAGTGTTATATCAATGAAGCATTATTATCCAATAACTGCAGAGTAAATAAGCAATGAAAAAATGAACAATCATACACATACACAGTACACCAGTGTTTTACGTGGAAACCCAAATAAATGAACAATCATACACACATACACAGTACACCAAAGTTGTTTTACGTGGAAACTCAAATCGAAAACCATTGCACGTTTTTTCTTATATGTCTTGAAGAATTACATTCATTGGAAGCAATTCAACTTCCCTTTGTTTTCCAAATGCGAACTGGAAGGAGGCTCCAACTTCTAGTTTCTCGTGCTACAACCCGAGGGAAGCTCCAACTCCCCAAATCTCTCTTGCTACAACCGTAAGGAGGCTACAACTCCCCAATGTTCTCCGGCTACAACCGAAGGTGGCTAACTACCGCCCTTGCCCGGCCCTCCCACCTCCTTGAAGTAGAAGTAGAATGATGGAACCACTGTCGTGACTATCACTGTGATATATATTATTGTAAACATGTACCAAAAGTTCAACCATCAACCTGTAATCAACCAGTACTATAAACAAGTGCATCAACTATGCACCAACCTGTAATCAACCTGCATTCATAAACAAGTGCATCAACTATGCACCAACCTATAATCAACCTGTACCATAAACAAGTGTATCCAACCATGTACCAAGTATGTACCAATCATGTGTCAACTACTCATCAATCCATGACTCCTGGGCTAATATGTACCAAGCAACATCATCAACCATACACTCATATATAGCTAACTCATCAACTATTGTCTCAACCATGTACTCAACATGTACCTCAACCAAAAGCCCTCATCAATTCTCATCATCGAAATCTGATTTGTAGATCTGTAATAGACTTGGTGTTTTATCACATTTCTTCAAACCTTCATTAAATTTAATAGCAAGAAACTAGCATTTTCATCAAACTTCTCTTTCTTTAGTCTCACATGCCTAGTTTTTGGATTAGTCAACAACCCTAACTTGAAGTAATCTCATAACTTTGAACCTGTAATGTATAAAGATCTGAAACTATACACAATGTTCTTTTCAGTTTTTATGCACCTCCAAGTGGAACTACTTGGAACCTCCTTACAAAAGGAGTTATAGCAAAAATGACATGCCTTGCTCAATTCTGGCTTATTCTAGAGAGCCACCTTGTAGAGTGCGCCTAAAAAATAATTGATGAATAGATACGAAACTGTTACAAAGCATACTATAGACTATACCCTAACCAAACATTTAGTCTCACTGAATTTGGATCTGTTATGAAGAATTCTCCTATGATGCTTTACATGAAACACTTGATTTTGACTAGTTTCAGAACGGGCCACAAACCCTATTTTCCATAGAGTGTAACCAAAAATACAACGACCCAATAAGCTGAATTTAGAACCAAAGATACTTGATATGTTTTTATCACTTGCATAAAATTTCCTCGATCTGAATCATTATATAAAAAGTTATAGAGAAAATGGTGAGATGACCTCAAAATACACCTTAGAAAGCACCATCAAAAGAATTTATCCTTCCTTGCATTTCTCGGCCTTCTTTTCTTCACTTTCCTCAGAATTTCGGTTTAGATATCATTTGATTACCTAAGAAACCTATATATAATATTCAAATAATATGCTCAAGTGTGGATTCAAATGAGAGCCTGGCTCTCATTTATACTCCAACAGCTTCCTTTAAAACATATTCTAGGGTCACTCTGGCCCCACTTTCCTTATTTTAGGTTGGGTCCACTTAATTTCTCCATTGGGTACTATTACGTTGAAATAATTTATTTTGTATTCACTTTGAATTATATAATACACTCATCACTTCACTTTATTATTTACCTTTTAAAATCTCTTAAACCACTTTGATTACTTTGACCTTTTCGGCTTCTAGATGACATATGAGGGTCCTCCCATTTCGTGTAAGGCCATAACTCTCAAACCGTGAGGAGTTATGTGACGTTATACATACCACCAGAAATGACATGATACATGTATATCCATATAGAATAGTATTATCTGAAAATATATCATAACTCATACCATTACCCATCAAACAAACTTTGGGCCCATTACCCAAACCCGGGTCTCCAACTTCTCATGGTCATAACTCTCTAACCGTGAGGAATTATGTGACGTTCCACATACCAATCGAAATGACATGACAAGAACCATCCATATAGATATTTTCCCACAAATTCACTTTCCTTCATCCCATTATTCCATAATTAATCGCTGGGTTCTCTTACTCCACAAAGCATCTTCCCGTGAGGGCTTTCACCATAAGGGGACCACTTTGAGTTCATCCATATTTACTTCTTATCAACCATGACAAAAAATAATGAGTCATATTTACATCAAACACTATTAACCATTACCAAAACTTTGTGCTACTTGCCTTTCTTCATGCTGACATCAATGACAACTAACCTTAATCAACAATCTCCCTTTGGCATTGATGGCAACACTCTGATGCAACACTGAAATCATGTCATTCATGTCTCCCCTGAAACCATGCCTCTCGTCTCCTCCGCAGATTCGATAAATCTGATCCACCGAACCATGCCTCTGCCCCTCCGTGATTTGATAAATTCTCCCCCTTTTTCATCAATGGCAAGGTATCTTTCCATCCGGGCTACTCCCCCTGATAAGCTATCCTTATGGTCTTTTCCTCGTGTACATCTAAGACATATAAGATAAGCATTAAAAGGCATTCATTTTGGAGTAGAAATAACTCCAAGTCTTTGAGAAGATATTCAAAGTTTCCCCAAGGGAAGTGGGTTTTGTAAAGATGTCCGCCACTTGTTCTTTTGTGCCCACATACTAACTCGAATGTTCTTTCTGCAACTCTTGTTCCTGTAGAAAGTGATACTTGATTGGAATGTGCTTAGTCTTGAGTGCATCACTGGTTTTTGAGATACCGATGGCACTTGTATTATCACAGCAATGGAATGGGCTCATCCTACTCAACCTGCAGTATCTGACAAAGTTTGTTTTATCCAAAGAACCTCGCGGTACAACATGTTGTTGCTGCAATATACTCTGCCTCGGCTGTAGATAGAGATACCATGATTGTTTCTTGCTTAGCCATGATACCAAACACTCACCTGGGTAGAACGCTGCTCCACCGGTAAGCCATCGGTCATCAATTCAACTTTCCCAATCTGCATCTGCGTAGGTCATAAGTGATAGATCTTTTTCCCTTTGGATACCATATAATCCAAACTCTTTCTGTTCCTTTGAGATATCTGGAAGATCCTCTTTCGCTAATACATGTGATTCCTTTGTGTTGCTTGAAATCGTGCCACCTGTCCACCGTCAGATACATCTGGTATGGATGCTGTCACATGTAGTAGACTGCCAATCATCAATCTATATTACTCTTTTTTGTAGACTTTGAATCATCATTTTGCTCAACTTGCAACTGGTTTTGCATGGGAGTGATAACTGGTTTGTAAACTCTTCCATTTTGAACCCTTTAGCATTTCATATAATACTTGGTTTGAGAAATAAAATTTCTTGGTTGCTTTGACGTATCGAAGTCCTAGAAAGAAGGATAGCCTCCAAGCTATGACATTTCAAATTCACTGCATGTCTTTTTTGCAAATTCCCCGCTTAACCTGTCATCATCACTACTCAAAAATAATATCATCAACATAAACTTCCAATTAATAAAATATTACCTTGACTTACCTTGGATGTAGAGGTTGTTGTCTAGACTTCTTTTTCTGAACCTTGCCTTCTGCAGATACTTATCCAAATTGAGTACCATGCTCTAGGAGCCTGCTTTTAGACCATACAAGGCCTTCTTTAATTTTACACACATAGTTTGTGTTCTCTGACAACTGAAATCCTTCTGTTGTTCAATGTAGACTTCTTCTTCAAGTTCCCCATTTAGAAAAAAGATGATTTTAATGGGCCCATCTGATATACTTTAACATTTTGGAGCATGCATGTTAAAACAAACGGATTGCTCCCATTCTCGCAACTGGGGCATATGTCTCTTCAAAGTCGATTCCTTCAATCTATGCATATCCTTTACATACTAATCTAGCTTTGTTCCCTGTAAAATGTCCATATTCATTCAATTTAATCCTGAAAACCCACTTTTGTGTCGACACATTCTTATTCTTTTTGTCTTGGAACCACCTCAAGTGTCATTTTCATTTGATCCACTCTTCATCCATGGCCTTATTCCAAAATTCATCCTTGTTGGCTTTCAAAAACAGTTTGTTCAATTATAGATAAGAGTGCTAGTTGTGTTCGTTCCGTGAACGGATTTTTCTAGTCTCAACTCCTCGTGATCTTTTTGTTTCCAATAATCTAATCTTGAAGGATGATTCTCCAGACTCGCTTTGCTAGGTGTCTTGGAGATACTTGTTGAACTTTCTCTACTTTTGTCGGATTCTCTTCATATTCATCTTCATCTTCCTCTCTTCTTATTCTTTTTCATCTCTTCTTCAAAAAGTTGTTCCATTGATTGGTTTTCTTCTTTCTTGATTCCGGGTGCCTCTTTCATCAATTGTTACGCTGATGCTTTCCACAACTTTTGTTTAATCTTAGATTGTAAATAATTTGTATGCTTTCCTGTACTTCAGTAACCAACAAGTATTCCTTTGTCCACACGAGAGTCAAACTTTCCCATTCTGCCATCTTCTTTGATGTAGAATTTACTTCCAAAACTCTGAAGTGCTTCACATTTGCCGGTCTTCCTTTCCATAGCTCGTATGGAGTTTTGTCGTTGTTTCGAGCATTATTCTCGCTTTGAATGTGAATCACAGGCGTAATCGCCATGTCCAAAAATATCTGTCAATTTGTAATCCATTAGTATTGTTTGAGCCATTTCTATGTAATTATCATCCATTACTATAATGTTACTCGCCTTGAAAATCCACTTCCCCAACCAATCTATGAATCCATGCTCACATCCACTATCATATATCTATTAAAACCTCGCTAAGTCTTCTATTAAATCCATCTTTGTTCATATTGTCCAAGACTCTATTTGTGAAACTGTCCATAATGCTAACCTTATTTATCATTATACTATCAAACTATATTTATGCTAATTGATATCATTATGTCTTTCAAACTCGTAGTTACTGGCGATGGTTCTTTGTCTCGCTACACCATTCTATGACTTCTATCTATCATTCATATTACTTATTCTAAGCCGATGGTCAAAAACAATTCCTGCTCGATGTGTATTCATCATCATCTTCATTGGTAGATTCATCATCATCTTCATTGGTAGATTTATTATCTCTCCAGCTCCGGGACTTCTTTTCTATCTCGATTCATCTACTACAAATGTCCTAAAAGCAATATTTTGAACTTGTTCCTTATTTACCTGTTCTTCCTTTCTTTCAGTTATTTTCCAAACCTTTCTCAGACCTAACATCTTTCCTTTTCTCTGTGAATTTTCTTCATCTCGCTTTATTGTCAATCTTGAGATCTATAGTACCTGGTCTTTGTTCACCACTTCTTCCCTGCTTTCTTATCCATAATACTTTTCTTATATATGATATTGGTATTGTCTTTCATGGAAGTATCAATCATGCTTCTACAATCACTGGCTATGTGTGTTCATAGTTATGACATTGTAACACTCAATGTTATGTATGACCACATAGGCATGGGTCCGCTTGAACATTTCTTTATAATCCCCAGGAATAGAACCTTATGTCCAAAGTTAGTACAATAAAATAATGACCATAAAATAAATTTCATACCTGGGAGTGAATGATCTCTTTGTGGCGTAGTCCTTTCTGAATTTTTTCTTTGACTGGATCATGATCAAGGATTGAAGTTTTTTTGTGGCTTGAACATGGATGGTATTCTTGAAGATGTATCTTCAATAGTTTTCTTAGATTCTAGTTGACCATGATTCCTTCCTTTGAGTACTTCTCAAGATAACTCTTTCTATTTCTATTCTTATTTTCTGTTAGCAACGAGTGCTTCTCTCTTCATTCTCTACAACTGATATGGATGTTTCTGTATTCCTTCAACTTTCTTTTTTGAGCTTGGGGCTTCTAGATGACATATGAGGGTCTCCAACTTCAGAAGGCCATAATTTCAAAACCGTGAGGGAGTTATGTGGACGCTCTACATACCACCAGAATGACATGACATGTACTATCCATATAGAATAGTATTATCTGAAAATATATCATAACTCATACCATTACCCATCAAACAAACTTGGGTCCATTACCCAAACCCGTGGGTCTCCAACTCTCATGGTGGCCATAACTTCAACTGCAGGAATTATGTGACGTTCCACATACCACCGGAAATGATGATGACAAGAACTATCCATATAGGATAGTTTCCTGAAAATTCACTTTCCTTCATCTCATTATTCTATAATTACACGGGTTTTCTTACTCCACAAAGCGCCTTCCCGTGAGGGCTTTCACCATAAGGGGACCACACTTTGGAGTTCATCCATATTTACTTTATCAACCATGACAAAACAATAATGAGTCATATTTACATAAAACACTATTGGGTCCATTACCCAAAACTTTGTGCTACGAGTCTTTCTTCAAGGGTTGACATCAATGACAACCAACCTTAATCAACATGTTTTGCTTGTGGATTCTTATGATGATGTTGATGGATTTGATGTTATGTTATTGGATTTCTATGTATTGATAGATGCCATTGACGATTTTCCCTTGAGTGTGCAGGACACTTGATGGATTGAGGATGTTGATGGCATCAATGAACCTCCTTGGACTTTGGATTGACTCAGGGAGTGGAATGTATTGGTTTGGGTATTTTTATTTATGCATATGTGACAAATGATAGGGTATATTATGATGTTGTTTATGGATCATTGAAAATGTTTCGTTGATGGATACAGGCTGACGATTTCTTGATAATCAGACTCACATAATAAGTAAAGGGGCCATGCACAAAAACTAGATATTGAGGAAGAGGTGTGGCAATAACCCTGTCACAGCCTACTAGCACTCCCGCCCTGGCTCGAATTGTAGGTTAATGATTACCTAGTTCGATAGATTCACGATGTCGTGAGGGTAGACTGAGACAACTCGTTATGAAGATTCTAAGGGGCGCACAATAAGACATGGTCCTTATTCCTTAGAGGCCCTTATTCTCTCACAAGGTCGCTTGAATGGAGTATTAACTCCAAGGATTGGAAAACTACCAAAACTAGTCAAAGGCGAGTGGAACCCTTGGAGCACGTAGTGTGTCTCAAAGGGCATGTAATGTAATTAAAAAATTGAATCAAAGGTGAGGGGAACCCTTGGAGCATGGAGTGCATCTTGAAGAGCACATCACGGTATAAAAAAGTGAGTCAATGAATATAGGTGGCCTAGAAAACTTGAGCAGATTTTGAACCTTAAAATCTTGAGCACCTGCCTAATTAATTAATTGATTAATCAATTAACTAAAGAATGAATTTATTAAGCATAATCCCTAAAGGTATAGGCATTTGCAAATAAAGATTAACCCAGCCTATGTATAAGTGAGTTAGGAGACTAAAATCTAAAATTTTAAATTAAATGATGAGGGGATGAAATAAATCAAATTAAGAATCAATAAAAATAAAATAAATCTAAAGGAGTGATTAATACACTTGTTCAAGTAAATACTAAATTAGAATTTAAATTGAGAACGGAATAAAGCATAAATATGTGTAAGCATAGAAAGGTATCTAGTCTAGTCTAACTAAAGAACTTTCGTAAATTAAAGACAACTCAGTTTTAGAAAGGCATCAATCATTAAAAGGGAAATAAAGAGAATAAAGGGACAACTAGGAGTGATTTTATGAGCGCTTTTAGGATGGGTGAGGGAAATTGACATTTAATTAAATTAAATGGTGGATTTATTAGTGCAATTAAGGGATCGAGTGACAAGTGTACGGGGTGAGTAATTCCTAATTAATTAAAAAAAAACAAATTAAATGTGCAAATGGCAAGTGGTCACTAATAAAAATTCTATAAAAGAAAAGGCTGAGAGGAGGAATGAATGATGACTGGTATGAGTAAGGTTATGCTGCAGAAATTCTGACTGGTTTTACTTGTGAGAGTTGGGATACCCATCTTGAGAGAGAGATTGGTAGCTCTACCTATCGAGGCGAGATGGGGGATAGAGTATTCTGGTTGCAATTGTGTGTGGGGATGATGGAGAAGAAGAGTACCCATAGCGTTAGATGGGAGGTACCAGTGAAATCCATCGATTAGCAAGAAACTAGGACCGAGGATGCGGTGCAAGATCCACATTGGAGATTGACATAAGTATAAGAGGTTACTAGGCCTAATATTTATTTGTTATTGATTAGAACTTCATGTAATTAGAAGAAAGATTTCAATTTTTCATTTGTATTCAAGTAATCTTGATGTATTCAATTGTGCATGGAAGCATTGTATATTATTTCAAATGCATTCACTCTACTATTCGAAATTGGTTTATTGGCATGTCAGATAAGTGGTCAAGCTATTTTATGGATTTTTAATTATGATTTTCTAAGGATTTATGGGGGCGAATCTTGGTTAAAATCTCTGGGGTTCGCTACCAATAATATCAGCTCTGAATTTATGGAAAGCTTATTGTCACCGCAAAATTGATCCAAATTCCTAATTCATAATTTCTTATGCTTCAAGACGGTTGCAATTCTGGAATTTACCTTGAATTACTAAAATTATGAGTACGTAATCTGTGGTGATCATCGCATTGTTAATTGCTTCAGAGTTTAAAATTTATTTCACTGCTAAATGAATGGAAGTCTCAAATTTGAGTTCCTTGAAGGTTGCCACTAATCCACAGTCTATTATACTTATGGCTATCTGGTTTAATCTCTGATTCGAGTTAGGGATAGTTCCTTTAGCGTGTTCAGGAAACGAGACTCGCCTTATCGCTGCAAATCTTTGTTGCTGGGATCTACTGCATGAATCCCTGCGTATTTCAACCTCCTTGTAAATGGTAGTGACTTCGTGAGTTTTGGATATTTTATTTGTGGATCGTCGGAAAATTTCCTCATATCCTAGGAAGGTATCTCTTCGAACGCTTCTTGGGACTGCAACCGTCCTTTTTAAAAAAAACCCATGATGATGTGAAACCCCTTTCCTTACCAAATTCTCCCTATCGTTTGCATTTTTACTTTGAAATTCTGGATTCTGTGGGTCCATTCCTCGGTGCCTTGAGCATTGAGAGTGATGCTTACTGGTGCATGGGCATTGGATCTCCCTCTCACCTGTGATGTAAGCATTGTCTCTCTTTCCAGCGGTCGATTGCGTCTTCCTGTAGCAAACTTTTCCTCTGAGAAATTGCCAGTGATTGAATACGCCTCCCTGTCACATGGTGGAAACTGGAACCCTTAAAAGAAAATCGAACCTGTATTCATCGGGGCAGGAGAACTCACTAGTCCTTAAAATTTTGCGCGGATTGATGGGCAGTAGTGAAAGAAAATGTCCATCGCATAATCTCCCTTGATTCACGTTGTGTTGTTACTCTCACGGTTTTAGAGGACTGAGATTCAGAGCCTATGTTGAATCGGGCTTGGATTTTGCACGGGTCTCACATCTTAGCCAAGAACATTCAGTGGGTTCCAAGCTATGCGTGTTAGATTCATTGGGAAACTGTCACTTGAATTCTGGTTGTTGAATTTCTAAATCCAAGATACATGTATGTGTTGAGATTATGTTTAAAGGTATCTCCTTAAATGAATGGGTCTAGTTGCTGCCATTCAATGGCAGTTCTCATATTAAATCACTGCCCTCCCTTTTTGGATGGTCATTGCATTCATTTGTTGTTGCCATGTCATTGGCATTTTTGAGTTTCCAAACAAATTTACCCCGCGCAAGAATCCTTCACACCTTTAAAAGAAAACCATCTATATTCACCCAAGTCCACATGTCACATTTTAGTCTAGTATGAAAGGAGAGTGGTCTTCTGATAAACCCTTCATTGGTTATGGTAATTGAACCCTTATTTGTTGTTACAATTTTTCTAGGTTCGTTTAAATGGAAGGTAAAACTATTGATTGCTTGATTAGTTGATCTTTATGATTTGACTCCCCTCCACTTTTAAATGGTTATGTAAGTGACCTAAGATTCTTTTTCTTAGCTTAACGTAATTGATCCTTAAATATTCTTAAGGGATTTTGTTATACAAATTTTTACCACGATGCTATGTTTTATTGACAACATACATAGAGTGAATTATGTAATAAATCCTCCCAATGTGTATTTAGAGTGAGAGGATCATCTTGACTTATCCTTACCTATACCTAAGTTGGGATATCATAATCTTGCTGGAAATAACTAGTTTAGTACCTTCCAAAAGAGACTATTCATATTCCCTTAGTTATGTTATAGTTAGCGAGAAGATTTATTTAAGTGAACCCTTCATTATTTATTTTAGGAGACATAAAATATATGGATATGCCCAAAATCTCTAGATGGCACCTACTAATCAGAAGTATAGGATCTTAAGTTTTAGTTGATAAGTTTATTTAATCTGATTATATATCGTCAATGCCCTAGAATTGAAGTTTATGGTAACGTTGGTATAAGTACCGTACATTGCAGAGTAATGGAATAACTATAGTGCCACTGATGAAGGATTTGAATTGGGTTGTGAAATAGTCCTTGATTATATGAGAAATGGATTTTGGGTTATAAATTTTACTTATGATAGTTATGGCTCAAGTTGAAGTTTGATTTGCCAAATTTACTCTTTCCTATCAGGATGGAGTTACAGATAATAGATCGTACTATGTTAATTTGTTCGGTTTTTTAGCAAGAGATTATTTCTAAAATTATTGATGTTAAATTCTAGGAGTGATGGATTTTTCTGATGGTCAAATATAGTATTGATTTCAATGTATGATGGGATTACTGGGATATAGATACCTCCTTGTTCCTCAGGACAGTCTCCATCCTTGAGACCTTAAATAGTCAAAATCAATTGGATCCTGGGCTTGAGAGTTTCTTGTGTGTCCTGGAGGTCTTAACCTTGCAAGGTAGGTTGGGCTGGTAGTCATTTTAATATTCATTATCTTATTGATCATTGTTTATAAATTATTTCAAGATGATTGTGATGTGCTAAGCAACGACACTATTTATGTTTATTTGTCACTATCCTTTTTGAGGATGTGTTGAATGCGTCATTATTGATTTCAATGATGAGTAGTTGGTAATGATTTAACTTATGATGTCGTTTATTTTTCGTTGCTATGATTTATAATGTTGACGTTAATTTCCTAATGTAAATATTATTTCTTACTTTTTATGTTTCACTTTCCTAGTTGTAACGGGGGGGGGGCATTACATGAACTGACTGTTGACATCAAATGTGTCAAGAAATAATGCTTTGTCATCTTCCCAGTTCAAAGGGGTCATCATAACCTCCTCACTTCCTTTCGATGCCACAATGTTCAATCTCAAGTGGAACTTCATGATTTCATTTTTGTCAATGTACAGGCAGAATTTTGATGCAACCATAGAGAGACAAATCTTTGTGGCTACCATTTCTACAAAGGAGTATCCTCTTCAATGTAGGAAAATTCAAGTGGCGTTGAAAGTGATTTAGCCCTTATGATGTATTGTTTCATCCAATGAGAGAAAGTAAAACATTGGTATAATCAATATTGATACTACACCTAGGGTAGTCCACCATGAGATCCTCCATGTCCTTCTAATTACCCCTCAAACAAAAACCTTCAATGTCAAAATTAGCTTCAAGGAACTTAAAAGAACTATTACTCAAAATTTAGAAGTGACCAATCTATCCAATAGAACCATTATACCCAAAATCCTCCCAATTACCCCACAAAATAGAATATAATATGCAACGCTAAGATCCTCTAGGCTGTTACAATTACCATTACTCAAAGGACAATAGTCCCCACCGCCTCTAAAAAAACTATCATTCCCAAAAAATTGCTCCTCTTCAACCATAATACAATTTCTACTGTCATTCATATTCCCTATTGGATTTATAAATTCATTTGAAAAAAAATCATTGGAATCCCAATCACCAAATGTGAATTTGTTTTCCAACCAATATGGTGGAATGTATGATACCATTCTTTCTATAGATCACGATAGATAAAAAGTTGCAAAAATCCTTCAAAAACCTAGAAAAATATATTTTCCTATTCACTAATGGCCCTTACAGTCTATTATTCCACCATTAATGAATTTGCATAATTTGGTTGAATAGATGGCTAGAACAATTCATGCTAGCCAAGCTACTTCATGTGACATGGTGTAATCTGCATAGTTTGGTGGAACACATGGTTGAAATAATTCATGCAAACCAAGATACTACTTGTGACATGTTGTATGAAATGCCAATGAACCATTTAACTATAAACTATTTCAATAGAAATTCTTAAAATAACAAACCAAGTTGAAACTTCATCCAATGCTCCCAGTTGGTTTCAATCTTACAATACATTGATTTAAAGTCAAGTACAATATCCATTAGGATATGTGAGCTTCTTCCAATACTTAGAAGAGAACAATAATGTAGATTGCTTGGTTATGTGGATAGTAGCCTCGTAATATCATCAAACTTAGGGAGTTGTTGCAACAAACACCAATGTTAGTGAGTGCTTGCATGATGACACCCAAAGTTGGGGTTCAGTTTTGCATACACGCACAAACGAAGTTGTGTGTGCTCATTCCATAGTTTTTCACATGCTTAAGGAAATGCATAAGGAATGACAAAGCGTTTGTGTTGGACTGAGTTTTGACAATGCACAATAGGCCTAAAATATTATTGAATGTGTGTCGGTCCCAATTTTTATGCACACTAGAAATCAAGAAGACACACACTGGAATCAAGAAAATAATCATTAGGAAATACTCTCGAATGATTACTACCAACAACATAAGGGATCATGGAGTTGACAAAATATGAATTTGTAGGGAAGTTAAGATCGTCTCGATTCTTAAAAGTTACATGGACTACAGGAAGATTCCATAAGCATGTGAGGTAGTTTTGTTAGAAAAATGAGTGAAGCGGAGTAGAAAGAAATAACGCTCCCCAACAGAGAAAGCTATAAAAGGAAGAAATAATATCATAAATAGGGTTGGTTGGTTATCTAGCTAGATAACCAGGAGAAGAGATTCATTAAGTCCTTAGTATTGAGCTCTCTCTAATCCTGTTGTAACATTGTAATGATTTTGAATATACTTTTGTGTCTGTTGTATGTCTGAGTGTTGAGCAAAGGCGCATTGTGCAATGTGTTGTAATTTTGAGGATTTATATAGAGAAGATATGAAGTTCTATGGATATCATATATATTTGTTCTGTGCAATGTATACCTCTGTTGTTATGGAATGGTTTTAGTAATAAAGATATGATAGTTTTGATCCAATCTTTGTTTTCGATGTATGAGTTGAATGTGTATTTGTTGTTTTACTTCTTGGTCCTAATAATTTGTCATATATGAGTTGCATTGATGCCAATCCTGATGACACTTCTCATGTTTATCCTTTGTACCTGTCATAAGACCTTCTGGTCTCTTTGATCCTCTCTACATCTCGGGTGAGACCTTCCTTGGCCTTGGCCAAGGATTGATATGTCGGTGCTCTTGGGATTTTTTTGGACAACTTTGGACGAACCCTAGGTGTAAACTAACTAGAGTTAAGAAGAATGCGTGAAAGCATGGATCAAAACACCCAACATTGCAACAAAAAATATGATGAAATGGAAATATATATGAGGTTTCCTTGTAATTGATAAGTGTAAGAAGCAAAACAATAGGATAGTTGGAAAATCATGGAGGTTTAGTCCCCACAAGTCATCAATTTCAATCCTATGGGTTTCCATGAATGCGATGCCATCCCTCCTCAGACTACATGCACCTTATGTGAGCCTAATGCATGGTCTTTCTCAAACAAGTTAGTTAGGTTGTCCCATCCCTAGGCATGGGGTCCTCCTTTGTTGATGAAAACAATGTGTAAGAAGCATAGTCATAAACATACTCATATAAGGACGAGGATAGAATTAAAGGGGTCTGTGGTTTTTCGACCCTTTGGTTTTCTCTCTAACCATATTCTGGCTTTCGTCCGAGAATTTTTCCCCTACAAGCGTGATGATGTTTCTTTCCCGTAGTTTTTAAGTGGAGAAATTACGGAAGATGATGAGCTAGACTATGACGAGGACAGACCAGGCTCTGATGTGATTTTTGTTTCATACTTCGAATTTATCAGTTTTTAGATCAGTTGATGGGCGCATTCTCTGGGAGAAGTTAGGCCCTCGATGGACCCACATGGCAACTTGGATGAGAAATTTCCTTCTGAAGAATTGAATTGTCTTAATGCCATGTAGGGTGGTGGATCTATCTCCCCCCCATGAAATAACTTTGGGTCATTCTCATCGTTCTTCGATAATATTTTCATTCCTCCCTCTCAACAGGGTGTTAACCCTCTTCCTCCTAGTCTTATCCTATCATCAGATAATGGTGTTTCTCCCTATGTTCATTTTCCAATCCAAGATTCTACTCCTATTGAAGGCCCTCTCATGAAGAAACTTCATCAGTGTTTTCGCACCAAATAATAGAAGGTCAAAATGGTAGTGGGAGAATATGTAGGAGCAAATAATATTCCAAAATGTTTTGGCAAGTCTTTGGTTGGTAGCTTCAGTGGAAAAACTTTTCACCCACAAATCCTTAGACAATGGCTCGAATACACGTGGACTCCGGTTCTTGTCTATTGACCAATATTTCATGTATTAGTTCAGGGGTGGATCTACTTCTTGTTTAGGATGCCAAAATATTTTATCATGATCCAGAATTGGGACTGGAGCTAGGGCCCCTTAGACCTAGTTCTGCAAGAATGGATTGTGCATTTTGACCCAAGGTAGGAGCCTATATCCTCTATTGTGATATGGGTAATTTTATCAGGGCTTCCGATGGGCTTCTAGCATGAAAATATATTGGAATCTATCGACAATTTTTTTTTTCATTTCACCAGGTTATAAAATGGTTGGAGTACCAAACTAGACCACCAATGGGCTTGGGTGCAGGTGGAGATATAACTGAAAAATGGTTTATTGGAAGAAATAGAGCTAGTCCTAGGGAATTTCTCTTGGACACAACCCATTGATTATTGGAGAATACATTTTTTTTTCTATGGTTGCGACAAAGTTGGGTACATTCAAGAGTGTTTTCCAAATTCTTTCAAGATGAGGCCTCTTTTCAAGAAAATATGGAAACCTAAGAAGTGTCTTTCAAAAGTCAGAGAAACGAAACTGACAGGAAGTGAGATCCCTACAGATTGTCATGATGCGCCTTGGACATGAAGGAGTCAGAGAAAGAGAAAGGGTCTTCTGCTATGGATTCTCTAGATGATCATGAGGGTAAGTACTCTATACTTCCTAAGATCTCCTCTTTTCAAGACTTTTCATTGGCTAAAGGTGTTCCTTCTGATTTTGGGTTGTACCCAAATTCTCTCTCTTTATGTCCTTGATTTCCTTCACAAGCCCATTTATGCCTTGAACCATGCCCCCGTTGTCTGAATCCTACTCATTAATTTATGTGGTCCCACCTCATGAAGCATCCCCCATACTACTGCTTCACCCATCCTCACTTCGAGATCAGGGAAAGAGGAGGGTGGTCTGGGTAAGCCTGTAAACATGTTAGTTTCTAATAAAAAAATCCATATTTCTCCCTCCCAATCCTCTAGTTATTTCCTTCAACCACATCATAAAACCAAGGATGATGGTGCCATTGAGGGTGGCTTATCCCAAAAAAATATTCTTGGTTTTCAAGAAGGCATGAAATCCCACCTTTTGTTGGCACAAATTCAAGAAAAAAAAGACATTAAAAGTGGCAAGCAAGACACTATCCTCCAGGCTATTAAAGTAGGGAATGCCCTCTCTAAGGTGAATCCATGATTTGTATGTCCTTCAACATGTGTGGGGTTTGGGGTGCCCCTAAGATACTATCCCTCAAAAATCTTGTAAAAGCCTCTTCTCCTGATATTCATTTACTCCAAGAAATGATGTGTGTAGGTTCCAAGGCTATGGAAGGACTTTCACCATGGCTAAAGGAATGGTCCTTTTGTGCTCTAGAATTGAACGGTTTCTCAAGGGGCCTTTTGATAACATGGAGCCCTAATCTAATTATTGTATCTACCTAGCTTATGAACCATGGAACTTTGGTTGAGCTACGAGCTTAGGACCATGATTCTTTCCTCAAAATCATCAACCTTTATGTCTTGTATGTTGACAAAAAACCCTTTTGGGAAGGTTTGGCCTCTTCTGGGATTTTGGATGGAGCCAATTCCATTTTAGTGGGAGACCTCAATTTCACTCTCTCCCTTCATGAAGTTTTGGGTCTACACTCTCTAGGAGACCTATTATAATATTTTCTTGCACATCTAATTGAATCCTCTCACTTGGTGGATCTCGAACCTCTGAAACTTGCCCCTACATGGCGGAATGATAGGAAAGGTGTGGAGGGGATTTCCAAATGTTTGAACGGATTTTCGATTTTCCAAATCTTCGGTAGAAGGGACCTAGACCCTGAAGTCTTGGGTTGGTTCAGGGGGCCTTTTAGACTAGTCACCATTTTTCTTGCAACTTGAGCCTAAAGAATGCAAGCCTCCGACTCCTGTGAAATTCAACCATATATTGTTGGAAAAAGAGGACTGCAGAAAGATGATTTCTTTTGTTTGGACTTGCTTCTCTAGTAAAGTTGGCTCTTATTTCATGTAAACCTACATAAAGTTAAAGAAGTCACGAAGAAATGGGTTGCCTCATTTATACTTCATTCCCAAGATGCACTCAAGGACACAAAACTCAAGATCAATTGTATATTCAAAGACAACGCCTCTAGTAGTTGGTTGTTTGTATGATCAAGGTGGTCAACGTAATGGAGGTCTTAGATCAGTGCCTTATTAGGGTAAATGGAGTAAAAAAGGGCTACAAATGTTGAAGGGTTGTGATGATAGTAACATGGCTTGAGACAAGAGGTATTGATGTTGAAGTGTTTCTATAACAAGGCTTCAACAAGTCAAACCCTAGGGGAGACGACTCACTATGGTGTAGGTGACCTAGGCCTTAGTGTGTCTTCCTCCTTCTCTAGCTCAAAAGACAAAATTTGCACGACTAGCTTGAGAAAGAAACAATATGGTTGAAGACAAGAGAATTTAGTGTTGAGGTGTTGCTAAAGAAAGGCCTAAAAAATGTAACCCTAGGGGAGAAAGTCTCACTAAAGTGTAGAATAGCTAGGCCTTAGTGCTTTCTCCTCCTTCTTCAGCTCATACACAAGAAAAGGATGACTAGGCTTGAAGACTAGGATTAGAGTGTTGCAATGGAAAGGCTTTATCTTACTTCAGAAAATCAAAGGGATCTTAATCTTAGTAGGGACATGATACAAGGACCTTAGAATGTGCTTGTCACCTAGGGTTTTATTCAATAAATTATAATAAAAAATGTAAGAAAACAACACTACAACCATTCAATCAATAAGTTTTGCAGAAATTCACTTATATTTAACCAAGAAATCACATAGCCATACCCTAGCTGTAAACCTTCCACCAAGAGAAATGCCAAAAATATCCAAAACAAGCTTCCTTCAACAAGTGCACCTTAGAATTTCAGCCAAAACCCTAGAGTAGGGTGCAAATTTCAGACCTCACCAAGTAGTGAATGAAAGATGATCCAAAATATGAAAGAAAAAACCCTCAAAATATAGCATACCAATGACCTAAATTACAAATTAGGTCATCAAAAGGACGACAAGGAAAAAATACCAAAATCATATTGTTTTACATTAAATGTCATAAATGAAACCCTAATCAAGAAAAAGTGAGATGTCATCCCCTTTCTAGGGTGACGTTAGCCCTTTCTAGGGAAAATGCAACCTCCTGGAGAAAAATGTTATCCCTCCTTGGGCTTCTCAAGGTTTCCACATGTGCAACACTGCAATAACTATATCCCCAAGACGTCCAGAATGTTAGATGGCATCATGGGAATGTTGGGTGATGTCATGGGCCTTCCAAGGCCAACGTTCTTGTGGAGAGTGCTCATCCCCCCTAAGTAAGGCTTTGCCAAGGTGCCTGTATGGAACGTCCTCCTTTTCTCCGGTGCAAACCCCTTTGTCTTGTCTTTGCCCCTGTCGGTGTCTCAACATCCATATGGTGGGCTCTTCAGCCCCATGGAGGTCCAAAATGATCATCTCCCCATGTGTACTTGTCCAACATGGTACCTGTCCATCGGGCATGATCCTGCACATCAACAACTATGCCCTCCAGGGGCTCATAATTCACATGGATCATAGAAATGTCAATCACATATCATCATCAATATTATTAAATGTGTGCATAAAACCCATTTACCCTATTCTATTGCTCAAATACATTATACAAGTCTGCAATGCAAGTTTGGAGGAAGTGACAGGATGTCCTATTGGGATAGTGTATACTGGAAGATGGATGTTTTTGGAAAGGATTAAATCCAAGTCATGTAAGTGGGTGAGGTGGATGGGGATGCCTAGGAAAAATGTGCAATTGTAGCAGGGATGGCTTACCAGTGGGTGCCTTAGTGGAGGGTGAGCTTCACCTGTCATGGACGCAAATGTTTCCAATCCCATTCATGCCTTTTATCTTCATTCTTTTTCTTCCAAGATGTTATTCAAAGGACACTTCCTTGGCTTGGTGACCAATGGTGGCAATGTTAGCCATAAGAATTTCATGAAAATGAGAAGGTTGGCTTGTGATGAGAACCCCTTTCTCTTGGCTATGCCACCAAGAGCCACTACCCTAGCGTGGTGACCAGATGTCGGTAGCATACCGCTGGATGCTTATGGAACTAATAGGTTGGCTCGTGATGAGACCCCCTATCCTATAACCAGGTCTTGTTTTATTGTTTCTATATTTTTTATTCCCTTTTTCTTTCAAGGAGATAGTCAAGGGACACTGCCCTGACTTGGTGACCAGAGGTGGCAATGTTACCCACAAGCACTTTCACGGAAATGTGAATTCTGGCTCGTGATGATACCCCCTTTCTTTTGTCCATGCAACCAAGAGCCACTACCATGGAATGGTAAACAACTATTAGTAGTGTCATACCATTAGGCACCCATGGACCTAATAGGATGGCTTCTGATGAGACCCCATATCCCTCAACTAGCTCTTATTTTATTATTTTTTACGGGTCCCTCTATTTCTTGCTGAGAAGATTTTTATTTCTTTATTGGGGATCCCTGGGTGAAGCATCTCGAGGTTTTATTCTTAGTTTTTTATTGTCATCTTCTTTTACCCCATGGGCCTTTTAGCCCATTCTTCCCACAAGATAAGGTACAACCCCTAAATGATTGGTCAACCCTATGCCCAGACTAGTGTAATGGGATGGGTGAGCAGGAAATAAGATGGAAAGCGGTATGTGTGATGGGAACAAACGATGGAATTTCAAAAATCCCCCCAATGTCAAAAATCCCCTTAGTGGAAACTCAAAACCTATGGACACAAGCTTGTTAGGGCATCCCGTCATTCCCCTTATACATGGTCAAGTGGACAAGCATAAGATCCAAGCACCCATTAGAAACAAAGGAATCAAATGCACATATTCAAAGGTTTTGAGGATCATAGTGACACATACCATTATACCCAGACTCATTACCTCATGGAGCAAGAACCATCTCTTTGTTGCTTCTGTTGACAAAGTGGGGGCACTGAAAGGGAGAAACGATGGGCCCTCTAGGGCCATGCTCAATTCAATATGGCTCTCAGTACTCCATGTCTAGGACATGTGGGCCTTGAGACATAATATCCTTACTATCCCTAAAAGTGGGGGATAACATCTGGCTCCAACTCGAGAACATGTGCTCACCGTAGAGTGCATGAGAACCTCATCATCTCTGGCATGACCTGTAACTTTCTTGATATTAATAGAAAACATCAGTAACCATTTGGGGTGGTGATACGACACACACACACACACACACACACATATATATAAGACTGAAAAAAAAAACATATATATAAATGTGAAAGCAATCTACTCTGGAATGAAATACAAATGGTATATACAATGGATGAAAAATGCCTACCTACTTACCTATTGGTTGGATGTTAGATGTAGTCAAATGACCAGTGAAACCAATCCAGCAATGTCCCATAGTACCTACCTGTGTGCTTCATCATAGACCAAAAACAGTGATAAGTTAAGCACAATTATAACATGAGTTTGAAAATGTATTATATCAATGGAAAATGTAAGGCCTAGCTCATGGAGGTGGGTGGGAGGGAAAAAGTGATGCCAAGACACACTCTTAGGAGAGTGCTCAATCCATCTCAGAAAAGAATCGTGAAAGGTGAAAGGTTCGAAAGACCGACTCGAGGAGTCTGAATGATGGCTACCTTGGACGTATTCACAACTTGAGGCCTGAGAAGGGATTATTAAGAATTGAAAGGATGAATGACAATTCCTTAGGGGGAAGCTTCAAAACTATGATAATAATCTTATTCTTGAGGTACTAAACTTTCGCCTAAAATCCATGAAGAGGTTTTGTCTTGCAGGAGACTTGGGATAAGGGACATTTTTCCAAACCATACCTTCAGTGAGATAGCAAGGTAAAGTAATCAAAGGAAGATGGAAAATATTATCACAAGTATCTTGCTTCAGGGAAGTAACCTCCTCACTTTTATCAAGATTTGAGCAGGACGATGGTTGATAACTTTCTTCATAGAATAAATCTGAGTGATCAGAGGAATAGTCATCAAATTCCTCAAGGTATGACTGAAAATTATTAGGAGAGCATAGCATCAATTCATCCTTGGGTGTCTGAATAAAATTGGTAAACATGTCATATTATTGTTGCTAAATGTCAAAATTCTAATTAACTTCATGTGATAAAGGTAAAGGCAACTTTTGGGAATGTCCCTCAATGCCGTAAATGGGATCCCCATCATATCTAATCACATCCCATTTATGCTTCCCAACATGTATGAACTCATTAATGTTATCAACAAAGTCATCATTTTCATCATAACATGAAGGGGTTAGAAAATCCAACACTTCTCCACTTTCCACATCATAAGATAGAGAATCATTAAAAATTTGGAAAGGGAAGTAACTCAACTTGCTTACTTCTTCCTGTGCAAGAGAAATAGGATCTTGGAGAGTTTTGTCGGATGGAGGAGTGATCACCAGTGTTTCATCCTCATAATTCACTTCTTTAGTTTCATTGCATTCTATCGAATCATGGGAGAAACCCTTCTAGTCTTCAAGGGGTTGACAATTTTCTTCATAAATCTCTTCTTTCATATTAGAAGATTCTTGGTATTGAGCATGATAAACATCCCTGAGATCTTCTACAATATCAGTGGTGAATCCTTTGTCTTCTAAGGCCACTGTAATATTTTGAAGGGCATCTTCATACGTTTGGCAATGTGGCTTGGTAAAGTCAATAAACCTACTGATGAGGTGTATGAAAGATGATATACCCCTATCTTTGCAACAACCCTTAAACCAATATTGAAAGAAGGATGGCAAAGAGAGTATGAATAGTTTTATTAGAACATCCTCCCCTCCCAATTCTTCCTTGCTTATATACTTCAAAAAATTTACGATGTGAGGAGTTGGGAGGCCCCAAAATATTGGAAGGTTGTTCGACCATTTTGTATCAAAACTAGTCAGGTATCCTTGAAGGATTTTGAAATCAATAGTTGGATACACTTGTTCCAAGGATGCCATGATCCCATAACTTGGAAATATTACAGAGTTGAGAGTAAGGTGGCACCTAGGAAAATGTTAGTGGAGTCACGAGATAATTTTCTTGAAACTATCAAAAGGTAAGGAAAAACACCCTAAGTGGAGTCGCCAGGTAAGCTTGTAAGATAGAGACTCTAGAGGCAAGGATTACGAGAAAGTGTTGTCTTGAGGAGAATTGACTTAGTGTTCCCCGACAACGACGCCAAAATGTTATCGCACAGTTTGTAGTCAAGATAATATGTGGATCAAAGGAGGTCAAACTAGCATAACTGAACCAATCCCACCACTGTCACCTAAATGGGAAGGTTCTTTCTGTTTAGGGAGGTAAGTCCCAGGGGAGACATCCCCGGTGACCTGGGGTTTTGAGAAGGAAAAAGGTTTAGCAAGGCTAAGCGATAATAATCCCCCTCACAAGTCACCACATGATCATAAAGTCCTGGCTAAAAATCCAATGAATATGAAAGTTAGTCAGAAGTAGTAACCAATAAGAGTACCTTCCCGAGACAAAGCAACAATTAAACTACATGTGCAAGCTTTCTTCCTGGTTAGTACTTCATATAATCAATGAATTTTCTGATAATAAGCAATTGAGAAGTATTATTGATGAATTAAATCAATGTTTGTACAGTACCAATCATTACAATATCACTTCTCAATAAATGCTAAAAGAAACTTTGGCATTCAGTGTAACAATATCAACACTTTAGAAACGATTCCTTAACCAATCATTCAATTTATTTAAAAGTAAAACAAAACATGCACAAAGGTGTTTATAGCATAAGAAGGTGACAACAACAATAGTGCTAGTAGGGTTAGTTTAGGCTAGGGTTAGTAAGAGTTAAAGGTTGTTCAAAGTAGTTGGTTGTTTGTATGATCAAGGTTCTCAACACAATGGAGGTCTTAGATTAGTGCCTTATTAGGGTAAATGGAGTAAAAAATGGATACAAATGTTGAAGGGTCATGATGATAGTAACAGGGCTAGAGACAAGAGGTTTTGATGTTGAAGTGTTTCTATAGCAAGGCTTCAAAAAGTCAAACCCTAAGGGAGACAACTCACTATGGTGTAGGTGACCTAGGCCTTAGTGTGTCTTCCTCCTTCTCTATCTCAAAAGACAAAATTTGCATGGCTAGCTTGAGCAAGAAACGATATGGCTGAAGACAAGAGAGTTTAATGTTGAGGTGTTCCTAAAGAAAGGCCTCAAAAATGAAACCCTAGGGGAGAAAAGATGACTAAAGTGTAGAATAGCTAGGCCTTAGTGCTTTCTCTTCCTTCTTCAGCTCATAGACAACAAAAGGACGACTAGGCTTGAAGACTAGGATTAGAGTGTTTCAATGGCAAGGTTCTATCTTACTTCAACAAATCAAAGGGCTCTTAATCTTAGTAGGGACATGAGATAAGGACCTTAGCATGTGCTTGTCACCTAGGGTTTTATTTAACAAATTATAATAGAAAATGCAAGAAAACAACACTACAACCATTCAATCAAGAAATTTTGCACAAATTCACTTACATTTAACCAAGAAGTCACATAGCCATACCCTAGTTGTAAAACTTCTACTAAGAGAAATGCCAAAAATAGCCAAAACAAGCTTCCTTCAGCAAGTGCACCTAATAATTTCAGCCAAAACCCTAGAATAGGGCACAAATTTTAGACCTCACCAAGTGGTGATTGAAATATGATCCAAAATGTGAAGGGAAAAAACCCTCAATATATAGCATACCAATGACCTAAATTAAAAATTAGGTCATGAAAAGGCCGACAAGGCCAAAATACCAAAATCATATTGTTTTACATTAAATGTCATAAATGAAACCCTAATCAATAAAAAGTGAGACATCATCCCTTTTATAGGGTGAAATTATCCCTTTCTAGGGAAAATGCAGCCTCCTGGAGAAAAACGTTAGACTCTTAGGGCTTCTCCAAGTTGCCACATGTGCCACACTGCCATAACTATCTCCCCAAGACATCCACAATGTTGGATGATGTCATGGGCATGCTGGGTGATTTCATGGGCCTTCCAAGAACAACGTTCCTATGGAGAGGGCTCATCCCCCCTAGGTAAGGCTCTGCCAAGGTGCCTCTATGAAACATCCTCTTTTTCTTCGATGAAAACCCCTCTTTCTTGTCTATGCCCCCTATCGGGGTCTCAACATCCATCTGGTGGGTTCTTTATCCCTATGGAGGTTTGAATTGATCATCTCCCTATGTGTTCCTATCCAACATGGTACTTTTCCGTTGACCATGATCCTGCACATCAACAACTATGCCCTCCAGGGGCTCATAAGTCACAAGGGTCATAGCAATGTCAATCACATCTCATCATCAATATTATTAAACATGTGCATAAAACCCCTTTACCCTAGTCTAGTGCTCAAAGACATTATACAAGTCTGCAATGCAAGTTTGGAGGAAGTGACAGGACATCCTATTGGGCTAGTGTCTACTGGAAGAGGGATGTTTCTGGAAAGGATTAAATCCAAGTCATGTAAGTGGGTGGGGTGGATGGGGATGCCTGAGAAAAAGGTGCAGTGATAGCAAGGATGGCTTACCGATGGGTGTCTCTTGTTGGTCACTATAATTGCTTAATTAATTTCAAACAACCAAGTGAAACATAAATTATCAACCCAGGGAAGTCTTTTGTTTCAAAGATAGCTGCGCACTATATATGC